>PPKU02000147.1:0-18765 GCA_003706265.2 Nakazawaea holstii | reverse complement strand
CAGCATATTATTCTAGCGGAATGTATAGCTTTTTAATATGTTTGTTTATTTCAAAATGATTATTTTTTTTTTGTGACACAAAAGGGATTCTTTATTTTTTTTGTGTTTATAAATTGAATTCAATTTTAGAAATCATTTCCAGTTATATTTCAATTCCTGTCAATTGTATCAGCGGTTGTTTTCATCTTTGATAAATAGAATATGGTGAGTATGTATAACTTTAGAAATACTAACTCCAACAACAGATAAGAAACCACTTCAAACTGCTATCACATATTCAAGTATGTATAACTTTAAAAATACTAACTTCAACAACAGATAAGAAACCACTTCAAACTGCTATCACATATTCAAGTATGTATAACTTTAAAAATACTAACTCCAACAACAGATAAGAAACCACTTCAAACTGCTATCACATATTCAGGTATGTATAACTTTAAAAATACTAACTCCAACAACAGATAAGAAACCACTTCAAACTGCTATCACATATTTTTTTCATCATAAAGAAAGAGAAGTAAATTTAAGCGCCCTTTTTCAAACCTAGGTTGATATACTAACAATTAAAACAAATAGTCAATAGCAAGTCACAAGGGGCTGTGAGAACACCAAATCAGAAACAGGGTTGAAAGGGTATACTGAGTACACCAAAACAAAACGGTGTGCTCGAAAGCCCTGGGCCAAAGATGCTCGGGGCTGAAAGGGTAACCAAAGGGTATACCCAAGGCCGAGAGTGCACCAAATCATAAACGGTGTGCTCGAAAGCCCTGAGCCAGAGATTCTCGGGGCTAAAAGGGTATATACCCAAGGCCGAGAGTACACCAAAACCCAAACGGTGTGCTCGAACGCCCTGAGCCAAAGGTGCTCAGGGTTAAAAGGGTATACTTAAGATGCTCAGGGTTGAAAGGGAATACGGTATACCCAAGGCCGAGAGTACACCAAAACCCAAACGGTGTGCTCGAACTCCCTGAGCCAAAGGTGCTCAGGGTTAAAAGGGTATACTTACGGGTGTACTCAATATCTTTTGGCAACAGGGTAACCCCTGAGCTTGGAAATGATCTATTGCAGAGCAGGGCAGGTCAAAATTTAAGAGTTGAAAAAAAGGGGGACATAACCAAGAACCCCATGATCAACTCCATGTAGACAATTCCGCCTATTATAGCCTCCTTTCTATGTAGTTCTCTGGGGCTATTAATGGGCGGATTGAACTGGAAACTTCAAAGTAAGGCGGAGCGTTGACTTTTTGAAACGTGATTATTACCCCGGATTTTCAAAAATTTCAAAAGACGTTCATGAAATATCAAAACCCTTCCTCATAGTTAAGGCCATTCGCTGGTACGTTGGAAATGAAAACGGCGATAAAGTGGGCAATAATATAGCTAATCACATGAAAACACATTCAGTATATAGAGAAAGTGAGTGATAAATAGGTACATTTGTAAAAGTTGCAAAAAGATATTGTAAAAGTGTATTTTTAGAGAATTTGTAAAACACATACATAAGGAAACTTGAAATAGACAAGGATCACGAGGCAAGAGAATACATGAATTCAATAAAGTTTGTGATTGTTTGTATATTGATTATGAAAATACATAGATATATATACCCTTAAAATAGTTTTATAGATTAATGAAAAAAGGAAGTGATTATTTCCAAAAAGAAGTAAAATATTAGTATTGTTGTTCCCCATCAGATATAGCATAGTTATGAATTATAAAGATGAGATCAAGTAGAGTCTGATCCAGTTTCCTCTCCAATGGTTGTGAAATGACCACTACCATTTTTATTATTTGTAATGGAATTGCCAATTTTTTTATTATTCTTGTCATCTTCCATATCTAACAGATTTCCATTATATATCAATCGATCATCTGGTTTTTTCCCGTTTTGACCATCATTATTCAGATTCAAATTTGTAGAACTGTTGTTATTCCCACCTATACTGAAATTATTAGTGGAATCGAATACAACTAATGCAGGTCTTGGAGTGGAAGATCTTGTTGATTCAGCAGATCTAACCACTGGAGTGGAATACAGCGATTCCGTTTCAATTGATTCGTCTTCATGTAATGATGAAGCCACATGCCTTGGCACAGTAGGACTTGAAAACACTGAACCGAATAAACTTCCAATACTTGATTTCAACCAACCGATTGATGATTGTTGATTTGATAAATTTTGAAACCCATTTTTCTTTGCATCCATCGATGAAGATCCATAATGATCACTTGGCTTAATGATGATCAATGATCTATTTAATTTCAAATCTTTAAGGGATTTGTTCAATTCATCTATATCGGTATAAGTTATTCTATCAATTGGTTTGAAAAAATAATATGGTGTGGATTGATACTCTGGATAATTTTCATTGATGAAATCACGAACTGTGGATAAAGTTGTTGTGTTGGGGAATGTCTTCTTTAAAGATTGTCCATTGAATAGTTTTAATTGAATGATGTATTCTGAATCTGAATCATGTTGATTATAACGAATATTTTCTTTTAAAGTTTCCTTAAAATTTTCAATTTCGTCAGCAGCTTCCAATTGACTTGTGGAAATCTTTCTCTTCATTGCCTCTTTATGCCTTTCTTCCTTATCTAATTCTAATAATTTCAATATACGTTCTTTCTCTTCCTTTGCCTGCTTTTGTTGTTTTAATAAACTTTCTCTATATTTTTGAGCAGAAATCTCTGCAGATTCCTCCTTCAACGTTGAATATTTCTTTGTTGGTTTTTTCACTGATTTTGGTGGAATTTTATTCGTTTCGTTAGCATCATTATTATTGTTGTTGTTGTTGTTAGTGGTGGTAGGATTAGTGGTGGAAGTGGTATTGGTATTATTTATAGGTGTAGTTTCTGAACTTAAAAGTTTATGTATTCTTTCATTAAAAGAATTCAAATTCAACTCTCCTGAACCATTATGAATGATGTCTAGTATAGCTCCACTCTTTATTGCATAAACACTTGGTATTTTCAAATCATGGAAAACTTGTTCAAAGAAATTAAACTCTTGAGTATTTTCAATCAATTTCAATAATATAAAATTGGATAATAACTGTTTCAAGTCATCATTATTTATCAAAAAATTATTACCAAACTCTATTGAGTCATTTGATTCATCAGATAAGAAGATCAACAAGATCTTGTTCTGTGATATGGATGATTGTATTGCTTCATTAACTGAAGATATGAACAAAGTGTTGTTATCGTTATCACTCATTATAAAACAGATATGTATATATTCTCAATAGCAACGGGTCTATAAAAACTCCTTCACCAAAGTGTATATGTGTAGATGGTATATGTATATATAAGAGACACAATATATCTATGATAACTTGTATGATTGATCGATCAATGTATTATCTTGTGTATATCCTTATATATGTTAATAGTAATTAAATTGCCATCTGATTTCAGAAGAAAATATTTTTTTTGGCTCTTTTTGGCTTGTGATTGTGTTTATACAGAGAGAAGGCATATATATACCAACTCAATCTACCAGACTCTGGGTTATAGATGTCTTATTAACCATTGGTATATAGACTTCTATATCAGATACTTGACTCGCATATAGATACCTATATGGAGATATACATATATGTATAATTGATAATTTGCTGTTTCATACTCTGCTCATCCCGTATCACATGGAACTGGCTCTACTTAACGTTTTACTACAAATTGTATATCCAATAAAGGTTATATAATGACTGTTTTGTATACATTTAATAGACCACCTTATCTGACTAAGCTCTATTAAATCTTCAAGTGTTTAGTTAATCATATCTGAAGTTCTCTAATTCATAACACAAAGATTCTTCTATTTATATAATAAATATAATACAAAGGTCTATCACTATTGTAAGTTATACAACTGACATTTCCATTCATCGTTTTTGAACAAAAACTAACAGTCTACTACATAAGTGCTAGCACACTACATAGTTGTGTAGTTTCGATATCATCTCAATCTTTTTATACAGTTTCTATTCGATGGGGTGGAAATCGATTTTGTATAGAGAGTTTTAATAAGTCCCTCACCGGGGGATCTTATTCAACATGTGATTAGACCACTTTTGTCACACATGCAATGTCCTATGCCCTAAATCACCCTTCAATAGTAACATCAATCACATCCGCGAAGCATGAAGAGCGATCAGTGATGTACGGTATCAACAACTACAACTACATCATATCTCCCCATTTGCCAGTGTTTATACACCAAAAGAAGAAAAAAAACAGTAGAGGAAAATTTTATTTCATTAAAGGGTCCTCATCTCATCTCATCTCCATTCCAACAACAACACTTTACTCACCGCAAGAATGATGAAGAAAACCGAAGAGAATGAACAAACTATCGAACTAACCAAACCAAGTCAAAGAAGACCATCAACACTTGTCGCTCCACAACAATCATTATCACCATATGATACCACAACAACTAATGTCATCTCTGCACAACATTCAACCGTGGAATTGATACCGAAACAACAAGAACAGAAATTTGGTATTAACAATCCAAGTAGAAACTGTTGGAGATTTATAAGTGCTTGTATGTGGAGTATAATAGGAGGTTGGAACGATGGTGCTCCAGGTTGTTTATTACCCTATATGGAACTGCATTATCATTTGAATTATACCAAGGTTAGTTTGATCTGGATAGGATCAGCAATCGGATTCATATTAGTAGCCTTGACATCTCATTATATCAACAAATTCATAAACAATAGAGGCATATTAATTTCATCATGTGTATTGATGATTATAATGACACTGATGATCTCATCAGGTGCGATTTTCCCCGTTGTTGTCATTGGGTTTTTCTTTGGTGGTGTTGGATCTGCAATGGGGTTATCACAATTGAATGTGATCTTGTCCAATTTCGATAATTGTCCGAAATATTTAGGTATATTCCATGGAAGTTATGGTTTAGGACTGACGCTTTCACCAATCATTGCAACGGTACTGGTATCTAATGGCGTCTTGTGGAATTATTTCTATTTTATAGCATTAGGTGCAATGTGTTTGAATATTTTCAACGTTTCAATGAGCTTTAAGGAAATTGATAAGGACTTAAATGATTTCAATTTGAACAATCAAAAATCGCACGATGATGATGATGATGAAAAATCAGGAAGGGTTAAATTGGCATTACAAAATTACAACACATGGTTAATATCATTGTTTTTGTTTTTTTATCAAGGTTTAGAAGTCGCCATTGGTGGGTTCATCGTGACTTATTTCATCGATTACAGATCTGGTGTAGAGTCTAAAATCGGTTATGTTGCCTCTGGATATTGGGGTGGATTAACCATTGGAAGAATTTTCTTAGTACCATTAATCGTTAAACATTTCGGTTTGAAAAAAGGAGGATTAATCTCATCATTAGTAGCAATGGTGTTCATATCATTGACATGGCTGATCCCTAATCTTATACTGGAATCGGTATTCATCTCATTGGCCGGTGTCTTCATCGGTCCGACTTATCCATTATTGATCCAAGTCAGTGCAAAGATCTTACCGAGAAAGATTCAAATCATATCATTGACTATAATGTCATCATTTGGATCAAGTGGTGGGGCCATATTCCCCTTTATCGTTGGATTGATATCTGATAGATATGGATCGTTTGTCGTATTGCCCGTGTCAATTGTATTGTACAGTTTCGCCATTGCATGTTGGATATTATTACCAAATCCACAAAGATCGGTGAAGCATTGGTGGGAAAGAGTTTGGTGATGTATTTATATAGAGATATTAGTTTGATCAATCATGATAATGAATGATTTATTTTGTTGCTGCTATGCCTTATCATCATCGTACTACTACCACTACTACAACAACTAACTACAACAACCACGGCTGCTGCTGCACAAAAACCAAAAAAATCTCATAACAAATTTAACCCATTATGCTTCATTGCCATTGCCTGTGTCTTGCCTTTACTTCAATTCTGCCAAAAAAACACTGAGCATATCGCAAATTTCATCTCTGTTATATATGTAAACTACAACTACAAGGGCAACTCCAACTAACGATAAGTATGACAAATTTCTAGCATAGTACTGTATTATGAAAAAGTTAGTTACGGTTTAAACTGATTACGAAATTGTAATTGACAGGACCGACATGGGGACAAGTTTTCAGAATGAAGAAATACAAAAGTGTAGTATGTAAATGATGTATATTAAAAATGTCTATATAAAATCCCTGTTATGCTATATGTTCATATGTATATATGTGTATGTAAATAAATAAATAAGTGTAGATAGTTTAATCAGACAACAACTTTGATAACAATTCATTTCTTCTCTTTTTCAAATTTCGAACGTTGGAATCAGTGACGAATTTTCTTTTGCTAATTTTAGTTGGTATTTGTAATAAGACATTTTGGAAAATTTTCATCAATTTCAATTTATCAAAATGATAATCCTTGATCAATATTTTGAGAAAATTGCACATGAAAATTAGTAAATTTGCCTGTAATCTTGGTAAGATTTCTAATAAATATAATATAATTTCTTCAACACCATTCATCTTGATAAGATTTTTGTTTGAATTATTGTTATAAAAATGCTTGATTAAACGAATGGTGTAATCTTTAGAAACGACACCATTGGGTAAATTTTTCAAAATTAATAGTAATAATCTTGAAACTGAAGTTATCGATTCAATCAACAATTGTTTTTTCAAAAAATCAACATCTAAATCCTCACCATCATCTAAATCCTTAATCAATTTATAATCAAGATCATTAAACCTTTTCAAATCATCTTCAAACATACCTTGATAATTATGTTCACTAAGAAAATTAACCAATTGATATATTGACTTGGGAATCCCACTACTACCCTGACCCAATTCCAGTAAGTCTAATCCAAATATGCTTTTCTTACTCTTGAACGAATAACTTATGAAAAAATCCTGGGCATTATGAACTCTTAATATCGAAGTATTTGCATACTCTGTCACGCCAATAGGTAAGACACCCTCGATCTTAATCACTTGTTCACGTCCTGGCGCTAATTGTCCAGACATGGGGTAAATCGTCACTATCCCGCTACTAATATCATCATCATTATTCTCTAACAAGATGATTTCCCATGATAAATTTATTGAGTCACCATTATTTTTCAAAATTGTCTCTGTTTCATTAGGTATAAGGAAATGATTTTCCAACATTGGTATATCTTGTCTTGAAATCTCCACAATTGGTCTTGATTCATTCTCCAATTTATCCTGTTCTTTAAAATACAGTGATACTATTTCTGATTTTTTGTCAAAATTTATCAATTTCAGTTTCAATTGGAAATTTGATACAATTGGCTTATGATCAGATGAATGCATTTGGAACAATGGTGCATAAGATGATTGTCTGATACAATGATGTGGAGTATATAAGATTCTATCACAATACGACGGAATTCTATTGAAATCGTATTCATCATTGGCATTGAATTTATAAGTTGGTTTGAAATTGATTTCACCCTCTTTAAAATTTATGAAGATCTTATTAGTCTTCTTCTCTTGAGTTAAACCTTCCAATTCTAACAATGTCTTGAAATCCTGAGTTTGTAAACATTGTTCCACATGACTCTTTTCCATGAAAACTCTATAATTTAAATCTCCACAAAACATTGTTATACCCTTTGCATTAGCATCATCATCATCATTATTATTATCATTATCGTCCGCCACCTTATTAGTATGCAACAACTCATTTTCATCTTCATCGTACTCTTCATCATACATATCATCATTAATATTCATGTCATTAGTCATCTCATCCAATTCGTTTTCATAATACAAATATTTTTCATATTCGGCATCATCTCCAACCCAATTTTCATCGAGTAATTTCCCATCACCAATGATATGAAATTTCCTTTGAATGTCGAATAATTCCTTACGACGATGATCTAACATCTCACGTCCGTGACCAGAGGCAAGATGACAATTGAAAATTTGTAAATCTAAACCTTCGATTCCACACATATCATCAAATCCAATTTTGAAGTTCATAACTATTGCACCTTTATTAGCCCATATTCCTAATAACCCTGTTCCTATTGTACTTGTTGTGATGTTATTAATTTGAGGTTCTAATTCCTCTGTACTGAGAAACATTAATGTCAATCCTAATAAACGATTTGATTTGATTTTCTTATAATTCGATGGTAAATGAGATAACAATTTCAATTCCCAATTAGATACCCTTTCCGGTGACGAAGAAAGATTCTTTGCGTTCAATGGTATTGTCTCTTGGAAACATACAATGATTATATCGGGATATACATCACTATCATCATCTTTTAATAACGATGTGAATTTTTCCAGTGGATTCTCATATATCGGATCACCATGTAAATTCCATGATACAACCCTTAGACTTAATTCTTTATCAAAATTTAATGAGTCTTTATATGAATGGAGTCTTTTCCTCAAGGATCCAATTATCTCATCACCATCAACATCATCCGTGGTGGATTCTTTAATCATTTCAAGTCCTTTATCCCAACTTGTGACAAATTCATTCACCTGCTCCATTGGAGTGTCCTTTGATGATATTAAACCAATAAGGGTATCATTAATTTTCAACTGACAAACTCCCCCATATTCCGATAGGATTAAATGATCATTTTGGGTCAAAGGTTGAATATCATATGAATCTTCATCTTTGGATTGTAAGGCATATTTCGGAAAATCATTGGGGTTCTTTAACAGGTCCACGGGGAAATAGTGTAGTGTGAGGTTACTGGTTATCAACTTCATACTCATCATTGAAGAGTGATATATGATTCAGTACAAATTGACAAGTAATTTATGACTTTGGCCCGTGTGATAAATTATTTTGTGATTATGATACACTTTTTTTTTTTAACTTTGGGTACCCAATGTGATTTTTTAGGTTTCAGGTACTACTACTATTACTACTAGCACTACAAAGTGATGGTCTTCGAGGGCGCATCTAAAGTGTTGATTGCGAGTTGTCTGACAGGAGCATATGCATCATCAGTGGAACGTGATCAATTCATCCATTTTCTCCATTAGAATTTGAGATAAACCCAGTGTTTTATGTACACCATGAAAATTTATTGAAGTATTATCACCAGGCCACCTTTATATATAAAGCTAAAGAGCTGTATGATGATGATTAGTTGGTTGAATGATTTGTGAGTGAAGTTTACTTATTATAATGTTAACCAGATTAAAACTGGTTTAATATAATTATATAATTATGAATAGACAACGGTTACAAGAGAATAAAGTTAAAGACGGAATTTGCAACGTTTAAACAGATACAAAGTCAAAATGTATGTATGTACCTGAGACAGAGAGAGAGAGAGAGAGTGCAGTAATTAAATCGCTCAATATAGTATAGTAGAGCACAGGCAAAGAGTATATACCATTAGTCAATATCTAATTGTCGGATTTTGTGGACGGAAACTATTTCCCTGAACAGAAGTGTATGTAGTAGTAGTAGTACTCACAGGAATTTGATTCTGATTTTATCCGTCCGTTGGATGATTGAAAGAGTATATTATCCGGGCATATTGCCTCAATAGGGGGAAGCTCCGCTCCCGCCTCTATAATATATATAGAGAGAGGGCGGTGTAATTACTCTTTTCAACAATTAGAACCGAGGGACATTTCTCAATGTTTTGGTTTTGACTTTGAAGAAACTTAAAAACCGTTAGTTAACTGGTAATTTAGCTTGTGTTCGTGCGTGTGCTCGAGGTGGGCATTTATTCTCCCTCCCTCCCCCTGAATCCAGCTAGCTAGCTAACACTCAAGCTTAAGCTTGGATTAAAATTTAACAATGAATAGGAATGGATAATAATAAATGGGCAAATGTAAATCTCTCTCTGCCTTGTATGTATGTATATCGACGATATATATATAAACATCTCTGTTCTGGTCCGAGGATCTTTGGCACCGGAGATGGGTTTTACACTATGAAATGGAAGTGGTGGTTATACAATAAGTGGGGAGGGGTATAGAGTAGTCGTAGCAGTAGTTATGTAGTACAAGGAGTCTTATTCGTTGAACTGAATAGCAGTGTAGTGCGATAAAGAAAGGGTAACACCCATCGCTGTATATATCTCTTCTTGCAAGAATAGAACAACGACAACAACAAAAACACCCCCTCACTCACCCATTTACACTACGAAAAAGAAACAGTTGTCAAAGGGGAATATCACTGTATGATGTAACAATATATTGTGGAGAGATGTAGTCAATAAATAAATAAGTAAGTAAGCCAGCCAGTCACCCCAGTCAGTTAGTGAGCCAGCCAGCCTTTTGTAAATAGTGTTTGTCCAAAGATGAAATTATGCCAATGCTTGGTATTAAATGGTTATATATAGATATAAACACAAAGAGACAAATAGACATGATGATGATGACATTGCTCATCGCTTATTTGTTCCGTTCAAAAAATTGTTGTTGTTGTCGTTTCGCAGAGTTTAAATGAAGCTAAAGATAAAAATTTTCCAGTCCACTAGAAGTAGACTCACCCGCAGGGCGGCAGACAGGCAAGCAGAGGGCGGGATAAATAAATATCTCTGTGTCTGTTCCACTTCCCACTCGAACGGGAATTGGAAATTACCAACTCCAGCCAGCCAGCAGCCAGCCAGTCCAGCCAGCCAGCTCACAGGGGGCAAGAGGGGGAAGGGCAGACTCGTAGAAAGAAATTCACTCAGAATAAACAAATTTTAAGACACATATTCACATACGCAGACTACAGATCCGAGGGTAATAAATTTTTTTCCTCTCTCTATTATTGTCTCTTTGTTTGACTTCATCTTGATCGATGATAATGCCCTCTTCTTACTGTCTCCCTCCACTCGATATCTCTCTCAAGGGAACTTTCGGCATTTTACCTCGTAGTACCGAATATCTTATATGATATGCTGCTGCTTCAATGTCAGCATAGTTCCTAACTACGTGAGATAAATTTTTTGTTTATTATCCCGTTGTATTGTATTGTAATACTTGTAGGAATGGCTGGTATAGTAGTATAATTGTACTTGCTGATATAGTGGTAATCTGCTACTCATTATATGAAACTGTCCCTCCATGCGATTGACATGGAGCGGGACATGTAGTCCTAGTGTTACTCAATAGGTTGAGTGGATTGTTTTTCCACCTGAGTAGTATACAGTGGTAATAGCCTTGTATATGTTTTACCTAATACAGTCATCTAATGACATAATCAATCTCTTCATCTCTCTGCCTCTCTCTGGTTACCGAAAACATCGTACAAATGACTCAATCCGGAAAAGGCAAGCCAACCCACCGTGTAATGTATGTAATGTGAGATAACATGGGAATGGAAAAGAAAAGAAGAAAAACAACAACAACAACAAGAAGAAAAAAAAATCTCTCATCCGGAAATTGACCGACAATCAGTCTGAAAATGATGTCAAGATAGTGGTGTATAGTAGTTTAGCACTGGAGCCGACAAGGACCGGTAATTATATATCGATATGTATGTATGGTACATACACACGGTTTTAAGAAAGATGAAAATGGTTAATCGACAACATAGAGAGAGAGAAATGGGTAAATTTGCCGTACTTTTTGTTTCTATTTTCCTATTTCCATTTCCATTGAAAATTTATCAGATTGCAACGAGTGAGAAAAGTATATAAACCAATTCACTTATCTTGTAATTGAACATTTGTGTTTTCTCTTTTTCTTTTAATACTTTTCCATCTTTTATAATTTACATTCTACTGTTCAATTGAATAGGGTCATATTAATTAATTCGATAAATTCAGTATTCGAGTTAAGATAGTAAGAAAGGAATTGTATTATTATAGTTCAAAAAGTGAGTATACTTGTTTATAGCCATTGAGTGGCTACACTTTTTACACATACACACACACACACACACAAGCAGCAGCAAAAGCAGCAAAAGTTTTTCATCTATTTTACTTCACTTTCAATTTGTCAACAACAACAACACAAACAAACAAACAAACAAACAAAGAAGTGTTTAGAAATTTCCCAATACAGAACAACGGTGATCGTGTAATGGCGCACCAATGTATCTCCATTGGTGAGGGATTTTTCATGTTTCTTGCATACCACCGGGACTCAGTTCGGTCCCGGTGTTGGGGTTTGTGCCCTTTTTGTTGTTTGTTCTTGTTCTGATGATGCGCGCACTTCGTACAAGTAAGTGCTCATAACAAACAAGAGACAATACAAACAAGAAGAAGACGAAGAAGAAGAAAGTGAAAAACTTGTTGCTTCTTTTTTTTTTATAAATAAATAAATTTGTTTGTTCAAATTGAATTTTCCAATTCCCATATTTTCTGCTTTTCCACATTTCATATATAATTATACATTATATTATATATACATTGTGTTGTTGTGTCTCAATTGTGTGTGTCTCAATTCTCATATAACAATACTAACTAGAAATTTGGAAGATGTCTTCAACTGAACCAACAAAAGAGAAGATTCCTACTCCAGTTTCAGACGATGATGCTGAAGAGGATATCGATCAATTAATTTTGGATTTACAATCCGATAAAGGTGGTGATTTAGATTCCGAAGCAGAGAGTGATAACGATGGTGCTTCATTCGTTCAAGTTCCAGAGGAATTATTACAAACTGATCCTAAATTTGGTTTATCATCTGATGATGTTACCAAGAGAAGAAAGAAGTATGGTTTAAATCAAATGGCTGAAGATAAAGAAAATTTGATCATCAAATTCTGTATGTTCTTTGTCGGTCCAATTCAATTCGTTATGGAAGCTGCTGCTATCTTGGCTGCCGGTTTAGAAGATTGGGTTGATTTTGGTGTTATCTGTGCTTTGTTATTATTAAATGCTTCTGTTGGTTTTATCCAAGAATTCCAAGCTGGTTCTATTGTCGATGAATTGAAGAAAACTTTGGCCAACTCTGCCACCGTTATCAGAGATGGTCATTTGGTTGAAGTTGGTTCCGTTGATGTTGTTCCAGGTGATATCTTGCAATTGGAAGATGGTGTTGTTATCCCAGCCGATGGTAGAATTGTTACTGAAGATTGTCTTTTACAAGTTGATCAATCTGCTATTACCGGTGAATCCTTGGCCGTTGACAAGAAACATGCTGATGCTTGTTACTCTTCATCAACCGTTAAGAGAGGTGAAGCTTTTATGATTGTTACCGCTACTGGTGATAACACTTTTGTCGGTCGTGCTGCTGCTTTGGTTAACAAGGCTGCTGGTGGTACTGGTCATTTCACTGAAGTTTTGAACGGTATTGGTACTACTTTATTGGTTTTAGTTATCTTGACCTTGTTATTAGTTTGGACTGCTTCATTCTACAGATCTAACAGAATTGTTAGAATCTTGAGATACTCTTTGGCTATTACCATTGTCGGTGTTCCAGTTGGTTTACCAGCTGTTGTTACCACTACTATGGCTGTCGGTGCTGCATACTTGGCTAAGAAACAAGCCATTGTTCAAAAATTATCTGCTATTGAATCACTTGCCGGTGTTGAAATCTTGTGTTCTGATAAAACTGGTACTTTGACCAAGAACAAATTATCCTTACATGAACCATACACTGTTGAAGGTGTTGAAGCTGATGATTTAATGTTGACTGCTTGTTTGGCTGCTTCAAGAAAGAAGAAGGGTTTAGATGCTATTGATAAGGCCTTTTTGAAATCGTTGATCTCATACCCAAGAGCTAAAGCTGCTTTAACCAAATATAAGGTTATTGAATTCCAACCTTTTGACCCTGTCTCAAAGAAAGTTACTGCTTTTGTTGAATCCCCAGAGGGAGAAAGAATTATCTGTGTTAAAGGTGCCCCATTGTTCGTTTTGAAAACTGTTGAAGAAGATCATCCAATTCCAGAAGATATCCATGACAACTATGAAAATAAAGTTGCCGAGTTTGCTTCAAGAGGTTTCAGATCTTTGGGTGTTGCTAGAAAGAGAGGTGAAGGCCATTGGGAAATCTTGGGTATTATGCCATGTATGGATCCTCCAAGAGATGATACTGCTAAGACTGTTGCTGAAGCCAAACGTTTAGGTTTAAGAGTTAAGATGTTAACTGGTGATGCCGTTGGTATCGCTAAGGAAACTTGTCGTCAATTAGGTTTAGGTACAAACATTTATAACGCTGAAAGATTGGGTGTTTCCGGTGGTGGAGACATGCCAGGTTCTGAAATTGCTGATTTCGTTGAAGCTGCCGATGGTTTTGCTGAAGTTTTCCCACAACATAAATATAACGTTGTTGAAATCTTGCAACAAAGAGGTTACTTGGTTGCCATGACTGGTGATGGTGTTAACGATGCTCCATCTTTGAAAAAAGCTGATACCGGTATTGCCGTTGAAGGTGCTACTGATGCTGCTAGATCTGCTGCTGATATTGTCTTTTTGGCTCCTGGTTTAAGTGCTATTATCGATGCCTTGAAAACTTCGAGACAAATTTTCCACAGAATGTATGCTTATGTTGTCTACCGTATTGCCCTTTCATTACATTTGGAAATCTTTTTAGGTTTATGGATTGCTATTTTGAATCAATCTTTGGATATCAATTTGATTGTCTTTATTGCTATCTTTGCCGATGTTGCCACTTTAGCTATTGCTTATGATAACGCTCCATATGATCCTGCTCCTGTTAAATGGAATTTACCAAGATTATGGGGTATGTCAGTTGTCTTGGGTGTTATCTTGGCCATTGGTACATGGATTACCTTGACTACTATGTTTATGAGAAAAGGTGGTATCATTCAAAATTTCGGTTCTATTGATGGTGTCTTGTTTTTACAAATCTCATTGACTGAAAATTGGTTAATTTTCATCACCAGAGCCCACGGTGCCTTCTGGTCATCAATTCCATCATGGCAATTATCCGGTGCTGTTTTCATCGTTGATATCATTGCCACTTGTTTTGCCTTGTTTGGTTGGTGGTCACAAAACTGGAACGATATCGTTACCATTGTCCGTGTTTGGATCTGGTCATTCGGTGTCTTCTGTGTCATGGGTGGTGCTTATGTCATTATGTCAGAATCTGAATCATTTGATAGAGTTATGAATGGTAAACCAAGAAAGGAACAAAAACCACAAAGATCAATTGAAGATTTCATTTACTCCATGCAACGTGTCTCAACTCAACATGAAAAATCAACTTAGAATTGTTGTGATTGACTTTTGTTTGAAATATTAATGATTGTTTTAAACTTCATTGATGTTGAATATTTTTTTGGTGGGTGGAGGTTTTATCATATCATCAATCAATATCATTAACAAAGGAAAATACACTATCATTCATTCATTCATTTAATATAAAGATTCAAATCATATCTTCTTCTTTCTTTAGTTTAATTTATAGAGTTGAGAAGTTGAAGTTTTACAATTTTGATTTCTTTATTATTATCTGTTTTGTTTGTTGTGTTGTGTTGTGTTTTCTTTTATATTTTTGATTTGATTTGATCTTTTTGATCCCCTTCTCTCATATACCATTATTTCTTCTTCATCTATTGTTGTTTATCACTTGTTGTTGATAACTTCATTCTATTTTTCCCACTCTATTCTTAAGTTTGCATTTTTTATCTTAATCAATTTTTTATACCTGATTGTTGGGTTGTTTTAATATATTTTGTTCTATTTGTTTAAAGAGGAGGAGGCCTTATTCCATTATTGGCTTTTCCCCATTAACATTTATTAATCTGTTTGTTGCTCCATTTTAATTAATTTTTTATTATCCCCCCCACCACTATTGTTGTTCTGTTCCATCCTGCTTAATTGTTAATTTGTTTGTTGTTCAATCGGTTGTTCGTTTGAGGAAAAAAGATGAGAATTGATGATGATGATGATGATTCGTTATCATCAAACTTCTCTTGCTTTGTGTTTTTTTATTTTTAATTTTTTAATATTGGTTCTTGGTTCAAGTTGGTTATTGTTATTATTATTATCATATTGCCAAATAAGTTGAGGTTGGTTGGGTTTTCCATTGGTTTTCATATTGTTAGTTGCCTTGATGTTATGCTTTTAACTCCTCTCACATATTGTTAAAATTCATAATTTTTGAAGCTTTACTGCTATTTGATGCTATGGAAATTCACAACTACTTTTACAATTGTCATTTATATATATATATAGCTACTTACTTGATCAAGATATCAAAATAATAAAAAAACATTATATCCATTTCATTAAATTTATCATTATTGTAACATATCTATAAAAATACACTATCAAAAGCAACTAGTTGAATCAGTTTAATATTGTAAAAAATTGAACCAATCATTGATATTTAAACTAGTTGGTGGGGTACCAGGTTGTTGATTACCTGCTGCTGATGCTGATGCTGCCTCTGGAACTTCTCCTGAAAACACATTACTATTATTACTATTATTATTATTGTTATTACTATTGTTATTGTTATTGATATTGGAACCCCCGATGAAACGATCATCATTGGCACTTGTTGTTGTATTGTTATTATTATTGTTCTCACCATCATTGGTAGTGGTGTTATTGAAATGTCCACTTGTATTTTCTAATAATCCAAAGTTTAAATTACTATCAAACATTTCAAAATTATTATATGTGGGTAAATCATAAAGATCAGTCTTACTAAAATCACTACCTGTGCTTGGTGATGTATTTGAATATTGAGATTTTGGACTGTTTCTCAAATTTGATAATGTAGAAAGTTGTCTAACGTTCAATTGGTTCTCTGTGACACCATTTGTTGACTCTTGCTGATTTGAATGACGCTTTTGTTGATTTGTTGTTGTTGATGATGATGGTTGTGGTAAATCATCTGGGAATAAATGATGTGGTTGGAAATTTTCTTGTTGTTGTTTATCTTCATCAAGTTGAGTTTCAGCAAAGTCTCTTTCAATCTTGTCATTTAATTTTTGCTTTGTTGAAAAGATATTTTGAATAACTATATTTCTCTTAAATTTATCATTTCTTAAAGTATCAGCCATTTGTAAGCAAATATATCCAACTCCATAATATTTACTTGCTACTAATAACAGCTTGGAACAAATATCAAGTAATTTCTTCAGTGTAGAGCTCACTTTGGGATTCTTATTATCGATATGATAAATTAACATTATCAAAGCACTGAATAATATAGTCACGATAAAAGATGGACAATACTTGATCTCATCTTTATCCATTATATTTTTACAAATGATGGCAATCATATGAGAACTTTGGAAAGTGATCCCCCAACTTGGATAATAATCTTCTGACGAGGTTGATAATGATCTTCTCAAGATATTTGTTCTATGGATCAATGACAATGTAACATAATAATGACACATGATCAATGCCGAGTATAATGATTGCTTTTCTGGGTTCGTTAATGAATATTGTAATTCTGGTGGTAGATTGTTTAACCAATTGACCATTAACAAATCACATTTCTTAACAAATGCTAAATGATTATGATCAATGGTTTTTTCTGCTTGCACTGTATATTTTTGTTTCAATACAATACCAATAATTTCACAAATCTTGATATAATTGATAAAATATTGTCTTTCAATCAATTGAAGATTATATGGATTCCTATCTTCATCACCATCTTTCTCCTTCTCTAAACCTTCATTGAAATCTTCCAAGGTTAACATGGGAACATCACAATCTTCCAAGTCAATCACTATACTTCTTCCAAATGATAACGCAACAACTCGATCACGACAGAATAAAGTCCACCAACATCTTTTCCAAATCTTGGCATCTGATTCTGTCCAATAATTATTACTCTTATGGAAACCATAACCTTGAGCTAATGAGATCGCCACTCTGGTCCAATAAAAAACATTTTGAGTCACATCATCAGGTCCTTCCCAATACCATGCTAATATTAATAACATCTGAACCATTTCAATGGGTTTACAACTAACTCTCATATCATAAAAACTCTTAACACGACGATATAATATTTGTGAAAATTTATCAACTGAACCCTTTTCATCTTGTAATAGTGGATTTGTTGAAAATCTTGAACCTGCTAACAACACACTGTTCAACAATCCAAGACATGGTGGATCAGTTAAATTGTTATAATAATTTTCCCTAAATTCTGTATGGTTTAAAACAGGCATAAATGGATGTACATGCAGGAAATATAAATCAATCAATTCATGACATATTTCAAAACTTGGTAAATTGAAACATCCCTTCATTCCCAAAATTTTCAAATCCATATCGCTAATTGTACTATTCTCTGTAGTACGTTTATAATGTTTGGTAGATGACAATACCGCTGAGCTACCTAAAAATAACAAATCCGATTTGGGCCTCTCGACCAATTTCTTATAATCAGGTGAAATCTTCTTCAAATCAACGCTTGACAATATCTTTGTCAAGGCATCTGTCTTATCTGGAATCGACTCTTTCAACCGTTCTTCCAAAATCTCCTTCTTCGTCCTTCGTATTCTCTTAGTAGAGGGCAATACACATTCACAATGGAAGGATATACAATTGGAACATGGGATCTTGAATTGCGCATCACACCTCACTTTACGATCATGACATGTAACACAGGCTCTTGATGACCTTGGACGTTTATATTTCACGGTGAATTTCTTGCCAGTGGAAGTGGTGCCAGAAGTGGATGTATCATCTTCAGCATAAGGACTTGAGCTGGGAGACAAGCTGATCTGATCTTCTCTTTTCATCGTTGGTTGAATTTCTTCAAGTGTATATATATATGTCTATCTATTCTATAAGTGACTGTATCCTATCCGATGTCTCTCTCTTCTCCTGTTTAGTTCTTCTTGTATATATGTAGTAGT
>PPKU02000146.1:0-19204 GCA_003706265.2 Nakazawaea holstii | reverse complement strand
GCAGTGGAACCCCCAATATCAACGGTGACTACACCATGGACTGGTGAGAGCACCATCACAACTCTTATTCCAAACCCTGATGGAAGTGGATCAGAATGGGAAGTTAAAACTCCAGTTGCCACAACTACTACCCCGTGGACTGGTGAGAGCACCATCACAACTCTTATTCCAAACCCTGACGGAAGTGGGTCAGAGTGGGAAGTTAAAACCCCAGTCCAAACTGTCACTACTCCATGGACAGGAACAGAAACAATCACAACTCTTATTCCAGATCCAGATGGAAGTGGGTCAGAATGGGAGAAGAAAGTTCCTTCATCCCAATACAAACCATCATCACCAGGTACTGTTGACACCACTGCTCCATGGACAGGAACCACTACTTCCGTTACAACTTTCACCAGTAATGGTACCCCATATGTCAAGCATTTAACCCCTTATCCAACTGTTACTACTCCATGGACAGGAACAGAAACAATCACAACTCTTATTCCAGATCCAGATGGAAGTGGGTCAGAATGGGAGAAAAAAGTTCCATCATCACCAGGGACTGTTGACACCACTGCTCCATGGACAGGAGCCACTACTTCCGTTACAACTTTCACCAGTAATGGTACCCCATATGTCAAGCATTTAACCCCTTATCCAACTGTTACTACTCCATGGACAGGAACAGAAACGATCACAACTCTAATTCCAGATCCAGATGGAAGTGGGTCAGAATGGGAGAAGAAAGTTCCTTCATCCCAATACAAACCATCATCACCAGGTACTGTTGACACCACTGCTCCATGGACAGGAACCACTACTTCCGTTACAACTTTCACCAGTAATGGTACTCCATATGTCAAGCATTTAACCCCTTATCCAACTGTTACTACTCCATGGACAGGAACAGAAACGATAACAACACTTATTCCAAATCCAGATGGAAGCGGGTCAGAATGGGAGGTGTTAGTTCCAACTGAGAAACCTTCAGCCATCACAGTTACTATAGTCAAGCCATGTGCTTGCTCAAAGATTTCGAGTCACACTACAACTAGTGACGGTAATGTAACAATCATCGTTGAGGATCCAGGAGCAACTTGCACTTCTACTATTACTGGGTCAAGTTCAACTACTGCTGCAACGACAGAGACAACAGTTACAATAACTGTAATCAAACCGTGCACCGGATCAACAAGCTCGAGTTATACCACTACCAATGACTGTACTGTGGCCGTTATTGTTGAGAATCCTAAAGCGACAAGTACCACTACTATCACTGGTCCAAATCCAACTGTTGAAGTTTCTCAAACCTCGACCGCTACCAATTCAACTGCTCCATCTGTTCTTCCCTTGGAAGGTGGAGCTACATTTTTGAGAATAATGTCTTTGCCAGTTTTTTGTCCACTTTTGCTATTGCACTTGATGTTTTAAGTTGGTTAATTATCATCATATTTTTAGATTCTTCTTCAATTTTTTTAATTCGAGTTTCACTCTCTTTCGATTTTCACCATTCTTCTCAAGTGCGATTGAGTGATTTATTTGCTTTCTTTGAATTCTACTATTTTATATTATCTTCGTCCTACAAATAGAAACATACTTACTTTTTCATTTTCATAACCCTTTCCCATAGTTGCAATAAATCTCACCGTTGTCATCATACTAACATAATTATAAGGAAGAAGAAGAGCATACAAAAAACACTTTGGAAGAAATGGGTAAACAGAATTGATAGTTTAAATTGAGTGGTGTTAGCATACGGTGTGAAAGCGGTATTATACTCCGGCTAATTTTTAGTTTTACCAGAAAATTATACGAGTATTTTGCTAAAATTGTAATGTAGAATGGAACTTAATTCATTTGTCAATCAATCTCATTTGTAGTGAATCATTGAAAACTTTAAAACTAGCCCAAGATGTGTCATTCTCCATTCAAGTCCTTTCGAGCCCTCTCTTGAATAAAATCAGCCATAAGTTTGATCATCAGATCCGGTATTCCCAGTGAAAGATATTAAACACTGTTGGATCACCAAGTGGGAAGAACTGCTTGTAAATCTTTCACAAACTCTTCTTTTGATAGTTCACCAGTGGGGCAATCTCTCCTGAATCCTTCGATTTATCAGAAATTATGGTGGTGTGGCTACATCATAAATGAAGTGTGAGGCTATTTATTGGTCATGACGGTGAAACGATTGTGGAACGTGTGCCCTGATCAGTTGCAGGGTTCACTTGTTCAACGAATATAAAGTTGATTAGATGCAGCGGAAATATGCAGCTGGGTGAGTGATCTATAGCTATGGTCTAAACTATACTATACTATGTCATAGAGTAGAATAAAATGAAATGGAGATGATAGCGGTACGGGACCAATACCCATTGCCCCAGTATCAATACACTTACTCTGAAATAAATGAATACAAAAAAAAAGAACTTCCTAAAACGGCGACGCAAAAGCTCAACTTTTCCTCTTTTCGCTCCAACACAAAATTTCATTCCAACTGAACTGGCCAGCACATACTTATACTTGGTGTTCAGCACTTATTAACAACAGTGATTTACAATTTATAATATATAAGTATAGATTTATATATTCTCCTTTGATTTTTTATAGATTCATATTAGATTATTGATTACAAAAATGTCATTTACCGATAGAGAACAACCAGATACTTTAGTATTATTCGATGTCGATGGTACACTTACACCAAACAGATTAGGTATTTCTGATGAAGTTAAAGAAATCTTGAAAGAATTAAGAAAGAAAGTTGTCATTGGATACGTTGGTGGTTCAGATTTCTCAAAACAATATGAACAATTAGGTTCCACTGTTTTACAAGATTTTGATTATTGCTTTAGTGAAAATGGATTAACAGCTTACAAGCAAGGTAAAGAATTAGCATCACAATCATTTATCGAATGGATTGGAGAGGAGGATTACAATAAATTAGTTGTATTTGTCTTGAAATATTTAGCCAATATTGAATTACCAATTAGACGTGGTACATTTATCGAATTTAGAAATGGTATGATTAACATTTCACCAATTGGTAGAAATGCCTCAACAAAGGAGAGAAATGAATTTGAACTGTTTGATAAAAAGGCAAATATTAGACCAAAGATGGTTGAAGCTTTGAAAAAGGAATTTTCTCATTTATCATTAACATTCTCCATTGGTGGACAAATTTCATTTGACGTTTTCCCAACTGGATGGGATAAGACATATTGTTTACAACACGTTGCCAATGAAGGTTTCACCAAGATTCATTTCTTTGGTGATAATACTCAAGTTGGTGGTAATGATTATGAAATCTATGAAGATAGTAGAACTATTGGTCATTCCGTTAAGACTCCAGATGATACCGTTAGAATCTTAAAAGAAACTTTTAATTTGTAAAGATATAGCTCAGTTTTATAATAAATTTATGTATTTACCTTAGTTTAATAATTAATACTAGATATTTCTGCGATTAAATACAATTAGGTAAAACATAAAAAAAAAACCAGCCGTTGTTTATTAAATCAAAAAATAATCCCCCTATATATATATAATTATGTTTGCATTTCAACTTCACCTTCCATTGTAATTGGTTTTATTGTATCATTATTATTATCATCATTATTTATTGTTGTTTCATCAGATTGACCTAATCTTATCTTTGTTAATTCATCTTTCAATTTCAATTCTTCAATTTGTTTATCACCCAACATTTTCAATTCCAATATCTTCCTCTCCAGATCTCTTTGCTTATGAATCTCTACCCTTTGCATGAATAATTCTAAACTTGTCCCTGAAGCGGCATCACTCTCTTCTTGTGTATATGGTCGAACACTTAATTCTTTTACTCGCCTCTTATGTATCTTGGCTTTCAAATGGGTTTCTAATGCTCTTAAAGTTTCACAATACTTGGCACAATGTATACAATAATATTGTCCCAATCCTGGTTTGGTCTCATCTAAAGGTTGATTTTTCAATTTTTCAATTGATTCCGGAGTGGACAAGTCATTGAATATGAGATCAAGGTCTCTGACCCTTCTCTTGGTCTTGTATCTCATTCTTGTATAATTACCCATCTTGATGTTGTTGTGTTACTTTGCAAAATATCGTCTAGTTATATCTATACCACTGTATATATATTTACTCTTCTCATTATGAAAATTTTTTTGTCACAAACAAAAAGAAAAAAAAATTTTTTGTAAATTCTTATCAGCCGTGTTGGGCAGTTGGGGGCGGTGTGGATGCATTCAGGGGCTGTCCCTTATGAATTGATACTACATACACTACCATAAGTACAGACACGTGTCTGTGACACAGAAATGGCAGACTCGTAAAAGATACGTGCACTAGAAACACAAACCAACAGAATCAAGAAAAACACAGTCACACCCTGGTATCATATAATGAAAATGGCAGACACCAGCGCAAAGAGCCCGTGCCAGTAGCACCGAGCACAGAGCAAAGCGAAGATTAGTAATTTTTTTACTTTTTCTCCTTTGATTTTTGTTATTTGTGTTTTAGTGATATACTCCTATAACATCTATCTATATCAAATAACAACAAGGTATGTACCAATAGCTAGCTATCTATATATCCACAGTCATCTCCATCTTCATCTCCATACACTGTTTATACTGTTTTATCCATTTGCTCTAATTCAATCAAGCGCTTATTCACATGATCCAAGTTTATGAAATGCCATTAATAATCAGATGAAAATTTCAAAATAAAGTTAAAAATTGTGGCAATGGAGTATAAATACTTTAAAGATGACTGTGTTTTTTATAATTGTTTTATTGTTATTATAATTACTTGTACTAACTTTATTCATTAAATACAGACAAGATGGCTAGAAGACCAGCTAGATGTTACAGATACTGTAAGAACAAACCTTTCCCAAAATCCAGATATAACCGTGGTGTCCCAGATGCCAAGATTAGAATTTATGATTTAGGTAGAAAGAAGGCTTCTGTCGATGATTTCCCATTATGTATCCATTTAGTTTCAAACGAATTGGAACAATTATCATCTGAAGCTTTAGAAGCTGCTCGTATCTGTGCCAACAAATATATCACCACCGTTTCAGGAAGAGAATCATTCCATTTAAGAATCAGAGTTCATCCATTCCATGTCTTGCGTATCAACAAGATGTTGTCATGTGCCGGTGCCGATAGATTGCAACAAGGTATGAGAGGTGCTTGGGGTAAACCACATGGTTTAGCTGCTCGTGTTTCCATTGGTCAAATTATCGCCTCTGTTAGAACTAAAGATAGTAACAAGGATGTTTGTATCGAAGGTTTAAGAAGAGCTAGATACAAGTTCCCAGGTCAACAAAAAATCATTATCTCAAAGAAATGGGGTTTCACCAATTTGGATAGAGCTGATTACATTGCCAAGAAACAAAATGGTGAAGTTAAAGATGATGGTGCTTATGTCAAATTCTTGTCTAAAAAGGGTCCATTGGAAGAAAACTTGAGAGCTTTCCCAGATTTCAAATATGAAACAACTGCTTAATTTTAATACATTACAAGTGGTTTAAATTTTAAATAGTTTTATATTTAATTTGAAAAAGTTTTATATCTTGATCATTTGTATTTGTAATATGATTGTATTACTTGCTATAAAATGTAAAGAAAAATATAAAAATATAAAATTATAAAAACATAACATTAGCAGATATATATATACAAGTAGACATACACAGGAGATGATCAAGATAGGAATAAGGACAATATCAACGACACCACCAAGGTTATTGAAATCGAATTTCGATACTCAACAATTCATCCAAGATTTATCACAGAATGGATTCACACCACGTCAATCCGAAACGGCATTGAATATAATATTATCCTCGATAAATCAAACGTATGAAATCTTTGGATCGAATCTAATCACAAAAGAAGAATTGTCAAGGTTATCGTATCAGCAGAAAGTTGACTTTGCCAAATTGAGAGGAGAATTACAAAGCAGTGATCGTTCAGATTTCAACAAGGTTAAGAATGAGCATGAATTTTTGAAAAATGATTTAGAGAAAGTTCGAATCAAATTGAAAGAGGAGATTAATAAATCCTTAGCGTCAGTAAGGTTGGATTTAAATTTAGAGAAAGGTAGGATAAGAGAAGAGAGTTCAATACATGATTTGAAAATAAAGGAAACTGATACCAAAATTGATCAAGAAATTTCAAATATGAAATCACAAATTGATAGTGTCAAGACACAAGTCATGCAATGGCTTATCGGGGTTTGTACAGGTACATTTGCATTAGTATTAGCATATGTAAGATTAATGACATGAACTATATAGCTATATATATATAGTTTTATAATGGTTTTGTGGTGGTGGTGATATGCTTTTTCGATGATGATGATGATTTCCTCAAATCGATAACTTCAAATGGTAAATGATCTTTAATAATGACATGACCCATCTTGGTATCATTATTGACTCTATTACAAGTGACGTATAAATTGGATTCTTCATGTGGATGGAATCCGGTCTTGTTACATTTGGATATTGTTGGTAAACCAGGTGGATCAGTCAATCGGAAACAACCAAAATCTTGATTAGAAAATTTTGTATCTGGTGAAAGGACAATGGCAATGGCTTCATTTAACATTATTTGATATGAATTTTGTGTATGTAAATCCACTGATGAAAGGAAACATGATTGCGTTGGGTGAGTATGTATCCATCCAAGTATGAATAAATCTAATTTATCAACGGTAAAGAATAAATCCTCTTCGTTTAAAGTTTCACATGTATTTGGTGTTGATATTTGCTCTGGGATTAATAAATGTGTTATGAAAAATGCATTTCTTGATAATTTACCAGCCAATATCCCACAAGTTTCCAATTTCTTCAGTGTATTTCTTTGTGATATTTTTAAAAACTCCTTTTGTAAATTTGCCGAAACAAAAATACTACGTAATGGTAATCCTCCCTCTGTGAAATTGACAGTCTTGTGTACAATCAAATCCACATCTTCCTTTGTATTTGTTGTTGTCGGCACTTTACCAGGAACTTGTGGAGGAGATGGTGTACCCTCTGGAGTTATCGTCGATTGAGTGACATGATCTCCTGGGTATTTCAAAGGCACTGGTGGTGGTGGTGCTGTCGTTGATGAATCAACATTCTTATATGCAGGAAAATCATATCTAAACCCATTATCGTGATCATGATTTTGTTTCAATGGTAATTCCGGATATCTAGGAGTTTCTGCAAATTCACCATTATCCCCATTCAATTGTTTCTTCAATTGTGAATTTTTACTCAAAGTTTGGAAAAAATCATCATCATCATCATCATCCAAGTTGTTATCAACATTATTGATTGAATTCAATTGATTTTGATTTATTGTTGATGATGATGAATATAATCTCCGTTGTTGTAAATACTTCTCCTCTTGCAATTTCCGTATTCTCTCATTTTCCCTCTTGATATCGATATAATCTTGATAATTCTTATTGATTATCTCTTTCAACTTGTCAACTTCTTCAAGCACCAATGGCATCCTCTTGTATAATAATTGATGATATTCTCGATAAATCAGTCGTTGTTGTGGGATCGTCGATTGTTTGAACAACTTCACCTCTGGATGATTGTTCAACTTGTTCAACATTATCTCACAAAATCTAATCAATAATTTATAACATTCATCATAATAACCTTGTCTTAGATAACTATTTGAATTTCCTAGTAACAAATTCAAAGTCCTAATCCATAATTTCAATGGGATATTATTAGAATAATTGTAATCCTTCAGTTGTACAGATAACTCTGGAACTGACTGAGGTCTCATCATACAGTGGTCTATATATCCAAGATACTGGGATATGATTGATTTATATATCTATCTATAATTGATAATATTTTTTGTGTGTGTGTTATTTTTTTTGTTTTGTTCGCCTCCAGAAAATAGACAACAGAACAGAGGAGCAGAACAGAATTATAGTGATGAAGTTACGGTTAAGATTCACAGACAAGCAACAAGTGATCGATATTGAAGATACACTGACACTTATCGAGCTATGTACTTTAATCAACAACCACTCTAATTCCCCGGACAAGTCCCAGATCTCCATCAAATTGGGATTCCCTCCAAGACAATTACAAATTACAAATAACGAGATCTGTAAGATTACAGATTTGGGTATAACCAATGGTGAAGCTTTGATAATAGATTACCAGCAGCAACAACAGCCACCACCACTGGCACCACTGAAGTTATTAAACAATCCTGAAAACGTGCCATTTGTTGAAACAGAAACCGGGTATTTATTAACACACAAGATCCCCGATGATAACAGTTGTTTATTTCATTCGATCATATACTCTGCGAATCTCACTGAATTCATGACAGTTCATGATCTTCGAACCATCGTCTCAAACACGATCAGGGAGAATGTCGATGGCACGTATAGTGAACTGATCTTGGGTAGACCAATTGAAGAGTATTGTGAATGGATCTTAAACCCACAGGCATGGGGAGGTGAGATTGAAATTACAATACTTGCCAATTTCTTCAAAATTGAAATCATCACCATTGATATAGAATCGAAACATGATTATAAATTCAACGAATCACAAATGACATATATATTGTTAGCGTATAGTGGTGTTCATTATGATTCAATAATTTATCAAAAATCACCAGATTTAACTAATGACATGGACAAGATAAGTAAATTTGACAAGAGTGATTTATTAAGTTTTGAAATCCTTGAGAATTATTCAAATTTGATAAATATGATGAATATAATGGGTTGTTATACCAATACAACAAGATTCAAATTGAGATGTGGAGATTGTTTTAAACTGTTAGTTGGTGAAAGAGACGCTAGTGAACATGCAAGTGAAACGGGACATTACAAATTTCAAGAATACAATTAGAATTGTAGACATTTAGAATATATATACTTTTATTTTTGATCTATATATGACTTATTATGAGTATTATTACTATTATTATCAACATTTATAACCTAAACTTAATAATTCAGATTTAACTTTATCTTCAGTTTGAATTTTCAAAATTTGAGTCTCTTCTAAAGTTTCACCATTTGCCTTCTTATCCTTTAACAATTCGATAGCTCGTAATTTCTTCAAAAGGGATCTAATTTTTTTATCTTCCAAGGACAGAACACCTCCAAGAACAAATGAATCCGATTGTTGTTGCTGTTGTTGAGATTCTTGTGCTGCTGATGCCGGTGCCGATGATGGCAGTGAGGATGATGATTCAACAGCAGGTGAAGATTCTTTTGATTCTTTTTTGTTAGCTCTCTTCTTTCTGTTTTTAGCGGCAGATTTAGATTCTGCTGCTGCAGTTGTTGTTGTTGTGGCAGGAGTAGCACCTGGAATGATTTTTGGTGATGCCCCTGGAACTGATCTTGATGAAGGAGGACGGAATGCACCAGCGGCAGATTGTTGTAATTCTCTTTGATAAAGACTTGATGCTGTTAATGATGCGGTGGAATCAGAAGATGATGTACTTGATCTTGCATGTGGTGGTCTATAAGCACCAGTGGATTTCTTAACAGTGGTGTCATTTTTTTTCAGTTTCTTGGCCAAATATTCAATGGCACTTTGATGTGGTTCTGGAGCTGATTCTAATTTTTTCAAAGGTGGGAATTCTGATAATTCTTGTGGACGCCAATTGACACCAAATAATTCATTAAATTCTTTAATAAATAATAATTTCCCCGATGCATGCCAAATCTTGACACAATTATCCACTCTTAATCTTGGAGATGTTGTTGCGGTTAAAATATATCTACCATCTGGTGACCATGAACAAACTGAAGTATTTGACAGTTCAAAAGTGGTTACCTTTTCAAATTTATTTTGTCTATCATAAATATCAACGGTACCTTGTAAATTACCAAAACCAGCAACTAATACGAATTTTGCATGTGGTGAAAACAGTATTGTGTTTCTTGGCAGTGGTGGTAATGAATAGATGGAATTACCTCTTGAATCGAAAAAACTTGTAGCCAGAGGCATATAACCATAAATAACACCAAATTCTCTAGAAGATGGACTCCATGAAATATCATGAATTGGACCTTCCTTTTCCAAAGAAATTCTTTGATCAAATGATCCAACGATACCTAAAAGGTATAACGTGGTTTCACCATAATATGATTTATTTGATGAATCAACATCAGTACTTACCAAGGCAAGACATGAAGTACCTAATGAGTTCCATTTAAATTGACATTTTTCCAGTTTGAAAAATTGCTTTTGTGAAACAGGTTGTTGAAAATTTGGAATGTTATAAACTTTAATATATGCTGGTTTACCACTATTTTCAGGTATAAAAATGGCAATTGATGGATTCTTACCAGGTGAAATGGAAAAATTTGAAATTTTACCAAATTCTTTTGAATTTAATATTATTGAAGGTTTATCCTTTTGAAAATTTATTTCATCATCATTTAATTTGAAAAATTGAATTTCATATGAATTATGAAATTTTGTCATTAGTGATTCATCAGCGGTAAATTGTGGTTTCCAACCATTTTGATTCTTATTTGAATAAGAACCAATTAATTTAACATTTGAATCATCTTCAACGTTATCATCGACATCAAATTTAATAATCTCATAAATAGAGATGTTATTATTCCAGACACCACTTTCCTTATCTATCAAGATTGGTTTTGACCAAAGACAAATATATTTACCCATCGGACTAAAATGTAAATCGAAAACGTCATCTTTAGAAATAATTGAAATTTTCAAACCAGTAATTGGATTCACCAAATTGACTTGTCTTGGTTGAGAAAATGCCAATATCTTACCATTTGATGAATATTGTGATATCTTACAATCAGATTCCGGTTTGGTAAAAGTGGATAAATCTGAGAAATCAGTGGCACCTGATATCAACTCTAGTGATTTTGGTTGACGACCTGTTGTTGTTATATAGTTAGTATTCTGTGGAGATCTAGATATGATGAAGGAGAAGATGATGACATACAAAAGAATTGTGTGGTTGACATGACGGGTCAAAGTTGTATAGATGTATCCTTTTGTGATGTATATTTCCTTCTATATAAAAATTGGACGAACGTGATTTTTTTTTTTTTCCTCTTCTTCTTTTGTGTTTTGTTTGAAAGAGAATTTTTTTTTGACTTTGACTTTGCGCCAAATTTTCATTTACACAGAAAGGGAGAGAGAGAGAAGGAGAGAGTAATAGAAGGGTACAAGGGATAGACAGAAGGATAAAGATAAAGAATATGATGTGATGCTATTGATCTGTATTTACAAAATCATATATAAAATAACATATATATATATATGTAGTAGTAGTTATAGTGATAGAACCATTTATTCATAGATCCAACCGAATAAAGCTGGTTTGTATTCAACCAATTCTTCCTTCTTGAACCACAAGTCAATTTCCTTCTTTGCACTTTCAACAGAGTCAGAACCGTGACAAACGTTTCTACCCATATCAATGGCGAAATCACCTCTAATGGTACCTGGAGCACTTTGTAAAGGATTAGTAGCACCCAAGATAACTCTACCTTGTTTAACGACATCTTTACCTTCCCAAACAGTGGCCAAGACAGGACCTGATAACATGTATTTCAACAATGATGGGAAAAATGGTTTTTCTTGTAAATCATCGTAATGGTTTCTCAACAAGGATTCAGTTGGTTGATATAATTTGATACCAACTAATTTGAAACCTCTGTTTTCAAATCTGCCAATGATTGAGGAAATCAATCCTCTTTGGACACCATCTGGTTTGACCATGATAAAAGTTCTTTCGTCAGACATGTTGTATATGTTTTAGTATATATAGATAGATAAAGATATAAATGTGTTGTTGTCAATAACTTGTATAAATTCAATTGAAAGAAAAAAAAACACAAAACACAAAATTTTCAGCGCAGCACAAAGAACACAAACACAAACAGAAGAGAGAAGAAAAAGTTTTTTGTTTCAATTTTGGTTGGGCGGAGGCGAGAGTGCGCTGCGCACTATGTACAATGTGCGCAATTAGTAGTATAAGCGGTACGCTATTTGCTTGCTTGTTGCTGTTTGCTAGCTGTACAGATCTGTCCTTTCATTTTGTCGTGCCAATAAGAGCAGTCATACACCTATATATCCTTCTACCTATATATTTATATCGATATATATATATGTATAGATGTGTCTATATGTATATGGAAAGTGGTATTAATCTAGTATACACAAAGATATAGAATAAATATAGATATAGATATAGATATAGATATAGATATAGATATATAGCCATATAGCTATATAGATGTATACAGACTAATTGTGTTTGTTTGTTGTTGTGAAACTAACTTCAGTTCGATGAAAACAAACAAACAAAACAAACGGTATGCCTTCCCAATGCGGTAATTATGTGCCCAAACGGAAACAGCTGAGGGAAAAATTTGTTCAAGATTTCCATCAGTTTCCACAATTCAAGTCATATTATATTATATCGTGATACAAGTTGTTGCAACATCATAAGGACCACTATTATTTAATTATAGATTCAATTTATATTGTTTGATACCTTGTACTATTATTCCAATTGATTACTTGTTTATTACTAAAATCACTGGCTATTGTTACCCCTTTAAAACTAATTACTCCCATTTCAATGTGTGTCTAACTAATCACATTTGCCATAAAAACATACAAGTATGAACACAAATAATAAAATCAATAATCATAAAAAAGCAAAGAGACATCAAAGTAAAAACACACTGCAGCAAGCTGCTACCGCTCCAATACCATCAATATCAACAACAACAACAACAACTCCAACTCCATCGATACCAACGCCTATACCAACAACAGCAGCAAGTATGAGTTCATCTCATGATAGTCAAGATGGTAGTAGTGCTAATGGTTCCAATTTATCATTACAAACTTCTGCAACATCTTCCTTATCACCAATAACTTCATTGAAACCACAACTTCATTCAAAACCACAACCATTACCAAGATCACAATCAACTTCTTTCCCCTTGGTTGCCAATGAAAAAACAAGCCATTTATTTCCCTTGTTACCAAATCCAGGTTCAAACTTTGTCATTCCAACACCACAGGCAACAACAACAACCTCAACACCACCAACAGCAGCCGCAACATCAGCACCAACAGCAACAGCAGATGTTACCAAGAATGAGCAACAAGTAGAGACACAGCCTTCAAAACCAAAAGTATCAGTTTCCTCTACTGATTCTGATCAAACAACATTAAGTCGTCGCGGATTAGTATCAACAGAGGAGACAAGTGTTTCTACAAATTCAAGGACAAATATCAATAATAATAATAACAATAATAATGAAGAAGAAGATGATTTCTCAAGACCAAGAACATTACGTTATAATTGGACTGATTATGAAGATCGTCTATTGTTGAAAATTATATTATCAAATCATTCAACAATACATGATTTTAGATATAAACCTTTGAAAAGATTTTGGGAATTGGTTGCTGAACTGATTAAAAAATATTCAATCAATACTAAGGTTTCAAGAACTCATCGTCAATGTCGTGAAAGATTTTATGTCTTGTATAATAAACTGGTTAAATTTGCTGAACAATTAGGTATAGATCCAACGGCTCTGCATAGAAGATTGAGTCAAGGTTTAAGTTTTACAGAACTGGAGGAGTTATATTTGAAAATTTTACAAGTGCTAAGATTAGAAGATGGTTTCAAATTAGTTGTTAATAGTGAATTTTATAACGATCCAAAAGCTGTTGAAGAATTGGATAAATCCGTTTCATTGATCAATGCAACAACTACTTTGAAAGATGATGAATCTACTGTATCAATGCCATCTTCCAAGATAAGTGATGAAGAAAAAGATGGTGGCGCAAAGAGGAAAGATGTCGTTATCAATAATACAACATCTCAACATCATAAAATAACGCCATTCACCTCATTGAAAAGAAGTGCTTCAAGGATATCCAAATTTTCATTTTCAACAGGTTCATTTTCTCCATCAAGTGATAATAATAATTCAGATAGATCTCAATTAAATCATGAACAAGATCGTGCCAATCTGGATGATATTATGTCATCACCTCCAATTACAAGACTTGATAATAGATCATATTCCTCACTTTCATCTGGTGTTTCATCAACAAGGGTTGATGATGTTAAACCAAATGTTTTCTTGAAGGATAAAAAGAGAAGAAATACTTCATTTTCATCAGGAAATTCTCATCGTTATAATACAAATGTTGATGATTCAAGTAATAGTAGTCTTGGTAGTGCTTCAAATAGTCAAGCAGAAAGTAATGGAGAACTGGAGTTGAGTTCTAATTCCAATGGTAATACTCCACTTGGTTCACGTGCAATTGATGAATATATGGTTAATGAACAAATAAAACTGGACAAGAGTGCTATTAATGATGATAAATACACTTCTGCTTTAGAAATCTTGTCAACAAGGATGGATAAAATTGATACAAATATAGAAGATTTATATGATACCATAAATAAGATGGATGATAAGGTGAAATTTGAATTGACTGAAGCATTTGATAGAATTTCCAAATTTCAAGATGGTATCAATGAAAATATATCATTGATTATATCAGAATTGAGACAAAATAACAAGTCTAAAGAAGTGCAAGAATTAAAGGAAATTAAAGAAGTGAATGAAGTGAAGGAAGAGGAAAAGACAGAATTGAAATAAATGAATTGGAAAAAGAAGAACAAAAAATCTGGGTTAAATAAATAATTTGGTATGATTAAAAGAAAAAAATCATTTGGTGTTAATTTTGGAATAAGTTTGTGTGTGTCTGTGTGTGTTTTTTTTAATTTGTTTTAAAATGTTGCTGATTGCAATATTATTGTTGTCAAGTTACATTCGTTTTGTATGGACTATTATGGAGAGAGACAGTTTTTTGAAATTATAATAATCAACAGTTTTATTATATTTGGTGTCTTGTTTTTTTCAAAAAGATTTACTTTTTAAATTATCATTATTAAACTATTGCTTTTCACTTTATTTAGATATTTAGATATACCGGTTATGTTTATATGTATTTATATAATGGCAATAATGATGTATCGATGACTATTATAGATATTCATACTACTATTCATAACAAGAAATTGAATTGTCGATTGGTAATTAGTTGATCATTTTTGTAAGATTCATGGAATTGAATTTCAAATAATAGTACTTATTTAACTCCGTGTCAGGAAACTCCGTGTCACATGAATAATTGTAAATCATTTATCACTTTAAAATGTGATGATGATTATAACTTTTCTGAATATATCATCTTGGGATTAAAATCGGTGTGATTTAATAAACAAAAGCCTTGTTATTGTGATGGTTAAATCAATCAAGATATGGCAACTGTGTAGAGGGAGATATACAATTGTTCATAGGTATTATTATCAATCATGAAAGAAGGATAAGTAATTGTGTTTTCATATGAATTCTATAAAGATGTATTTATTTATTTGATTATTTATATATACAAAAGTTAAGTATCAATTTTATTTTTGTTGTTTAGCCTTGAAAGCCAAGATTTGATTGATTTGATCAACAATGGTTTGTTCCAATGAAATCAATTTAGCACCAGTTAATTCCAAAGTCTTACTGATATCAAAAGCTGGAGCAACTTCAGTGAATGCCTTAGCCTTTGCTGGATCACCTTTGGCAATCTTTCCTTGTAATTGTGGGAATTTTTCATTGATAAGGATAAGCAAGCTATCACCTGAAAATGAACCACTTGTCAAGAATAATCTTTGACCTGCAGTTTCCTTCTTGGCAAAGGCCAAGACGTGGAATTCGGCAACGTCTCTAACGTCAACGGCAAGACCAGAGATTGGGAATTCAGTGTCTTCTGGTTTACTCTTTAATAAACCATTGATGATTTCAGCAGAAGTGTTCAAGTTTTCATTGACTAATGAATCTTCAAATTCTTGTGGACCCAAGACATATGGTGGACAAACTGTTGTCAATTGGAAATTTGGTTTTTCTTCTTCAACAAATTTCCAAGCCGCTTTTTCAGCAAATGTCTTTGAAGCACAATAACCATTGACTTCATTTTCCTTAGCTTGTTCCAAAGTGATTGGATTCCATGTCTTTTCAGTATGGACAAATGTCTTTGGATCTTGAGCTAAATCCATTATTGAAGCAAATGATGAAGTAACAACAACTCTTTCAACTTGTGGAGCAAAAGCTTTAATACCTTTCAACATATTTGTTGTACCGTTAACAGCTGGTTTTAAATAACCTTCTTCAACACCTTTTTCCAAACCAAATGAAAATGGTGATGCAGTATGCAAGACATATTTAATTTCTGGATGAGCTTTTAAAGCATTGTCAAATGCTCCATCAGCACCAACATCTTCAACAATTTCATATGATAAATCCAGTTTTGGAAATTTGTTTTTGAAATTTTTAACCAAGTTATCACCTTTGGTAGTGGATCTAACTGTACCGATAACTCTGTAACCTTTTGATAAAAGGTTGTCAATTGTTTGTAAGGCAATGAAACCTGAAGCACCGGAGATGAAAACTGTTTCTGTAGACATTGTTATGTTATTGTTATTGTAATTAGTATGATATTTATTATAATTGCTAATTGAATAAGAAATATTTTATAAAGTTGTTATTTGGATGCTGTCAAGTATTTATATCAAATTTGAAATTAGCAAATACAAAATACAAAAGAATCTGAAAGAACTTTGAAAGAAAGAGATTAATTTAAACTTTACAGGGAATAATACAGAAATTTTTACCTAATTAATAATCAAAGAGTGTTGTTGTTAATTAGTAAGTTACACCATTAGGAGATCTCGATATTTGCCCTGACACTATAGAAGCTTCTAAGAAACTGGTATGTACATACGTAACTAAGAATGTATGTGAGAAATAAATGTTAAGTACCGCTAAATGCCTCAATGAAATTTTTTTCCCCTAAACAACAAGTGGGACAACCACCCTACTAAAAAGCGCATAGATCCCACCAGAATTTGCTTTTCAGTTGGCGCGCACTTTAACTAAGTTGCTGCTGTATTAATCACAACAGCATTTTTCCGGTGAGTTGTTCCATTGCCTGCCGCATTGGGTAATTCTGTTGCTCCCTCCCAGCTCACAGCCCGGTTCGCTTACTAATTAAGAACAAGGGTTGTCTCAAAAGTATGCTGTCTCACAACAATTAACTAAAAAAACCGTTTTATTCAACTCTAGTCAACCGTTTATCTGTCAAAGTGAGTGGATGGATCAATGTGTCTCAAATTTCTGTTCCCCACACTTCATCAATTATCTTAAATTATCTTCTTCTATAAATCTCATGATTTCCCATCTCATTTGTAAAATCAACCTTCCGCAAAATACCGACTACTACTTAACACCGACCAATCTCTAAATGTGCACAGTGCGTACAAAGCCCGACTTCCATATTGGGAAATTCTTCACTCTGCAAATTTACAATAGCAAATTAATAACAATATCGTACATTTGTTCTTTTTTTGAACCCTTTGCAAGCCGAATCATTCTATACAAACTTATCAAGATCAAGGGTTTTTTAGTTTTCAACTATTCATCTAAAGGTTTTGATTACTTAATGGTACTTTTCATTATCATATCTTTATATTTTTGTAATGGTAACTCGGCCATTGCATGGTATTACATGATATGAATGTATCAAACTAATGTATAACCAAAAACGATTATATACTACATGCTATACTACAGGTTGCGTGTGGGTGTTTTATTTTCTTATGATAGCCGTAGATAAACTTTCTACTATCTTGCCACCAAGAAACTTTCCGTTTAATAGAAAATTATAAATTCTTAGTTACATTTATAAACATATGTGCTCCTAACGTAAAATTTTATAATTCTCTCGCCTAAGACTTTTGAACCGCTCTCCTTGGAGGGAGTTTATCCATTTCATTATAATTCCATAAGTGACAATATCGTAAGTATTACTACTTTTTTTTTTTTCTAATAAGTCCAATTGAACAGGGAAATATCATACAGAAATTCAATTACCCTTCATCCAGTTATAACATAGATCTTCAATTGTGATTTGAGTTTCATTCTCGTCGCCTCCAAATATTTGTTCCGTCAATAACATGGATGTAATATCAGTTTTTTTGTAAGCACTATTGAGTTTTCCCTTCCATTCTAATTAAAGCAGGAGTATTGACATGTGAACTCAATGATATTTCAAAATCAAAAACATACTTAAGTCAGATCTGTTTGGAATATGAAGTATACAAAGTTGATTCATGGTGCTCATCATATTTTATTCTTAAGTTTGAATTCATTCTAAAATTGATAAGCTGTTATATACTTTTGAAAGCACCTATGATGAAGCAAATTCTGGATCTTGAATTCTACTCAATTGAAAATTGGTTGACGGCAGTGAGATTTTTCAAGTGAAATTAAATATATGCTAATTTTAAACGACATAGACAGAGATAAATTTACAATAGATGTGGTCATAAAAGCGTTTTAAAAAATTGTACTCATGATTGTGAATTCAAAAAACTGAGGACATGTATCGTCTTTGAAAAGTTTACCAAAGCATTAAAGACAACTAACAAATTTCTTGAATCAACCAAGTACCGTGAAAAAGGCACAATTTTTGGCTATCAGCCTTTATTTATTTCATCACGTCAAAAAGAATGAGAAAAAATATCTCACATGAAATCATTCATGAGTAACATTGACATTTATTTTAAATTATTGTCCTGTATCAAATAATTAATATTTAGTGATAAAGGAGTCTAATAACTTTTCATCTTATCATACTCTTTCTCTTTTTACAAGCAAAGAGTTTATTGTTGTTATCTATCTATAAATGAATTAATCTTCGTCATATTCATATCGTCAATTTGAATTTTTCTACTTCAAAAAAGATTGTAAATATTCCACAAAAAAAATTCCTCCATAAATATAATATCAAGTATTTAATTACATTTGTAAACATAGGTGCTCCTAACGTAGAGCTAGCATATTGATTGAATTTTTCCTGGAATAAAAGGTGATGTCATTGGATCTACCGTTATTCTGCGTGTTTGACCTGCCTAAAGCAGCATCACTGAAACATTTTTTTTTTGTGGGGGGGTGAATACCAGCCCAACAGCTACTCTTATCTATTATTTATTGTCAGCGTTTTTCTATGAATTCTTTGAAATTATTATTTAAATCCCCCCCCCCCCCCCCCCCCCCCCACCTATGTCCAGTTAATACTAATTTTGAATCGGAT
>PPKU02000145.1:0-19487 GCA_003706265.2 Nakazawaea holstii | reverse complement strand
AATTGAACGCTTGATACAATCTTGGAATTTTCCAGTTCGTCGAACTCATCCATTTCTTGAGCAGTCACTTTTTTCTCATTCTCCAATTGTTCTCGTAACAGCCTCTTAGCAGCAGCCCTTTCAGCTATCTTCAAGGCCCTTTTCTCCTTGGCTGACTTTGAAGAATCATCATCGTGATCGTTATCAGACTCATTGAGAAACATAGAATTATCTGGCTTCAGATTAGTGATTTCATCCTCAGATTCTGATCCAACTTGTGAGATCACATCTGGGCCCAGATGATCTTCTTCGTGGTCACTTATTGTTGCTGCCTGCAAGTTAATCTTCCTAGTTCCAAATCCCAAGTCGGCAATTGACACTTTAGCAGTATCCACTTGTGTTTTAGAGGACGGTATCACTTGAGTGTTTTCCAGAGGCAGGTCAGATACCATTTGGGTATCCACGCTTTGTGTTTCTTCCTGCTCATGTTGTACATCCTTGTGTTCATCATCATCTTCCAGCAATTCACCATTCAACCTACGCTGTACATTTTTGATTATATCATCTGATAAAGTGTTGAATTTTCCAACATGAGGAGTTGACGAAATTACAGCAGCGTCATCCACCAATTGAGTAGTATCCTCTTGTTCCAGCTTCGATGGGAAAAGGTCGGTCAAGACATTTTTGTTAAATCCTAAAACTGAGTCCTTTCCGTTAATAGCTTGTTCCTCCGGTTCATCTTCTTGCTCAATATGTATATCTATTTGTTTCTTGAACGTCCTTCTATGTGTAGGAATGTCTTCCAAGCCCTCTAGAAGATCCATTGTTGTTCGACTGTGTTCTAAATGATGGAAGTTGGTATCAGTTGAAATATATTCAGTTCTTCTTCTTCTTCTTTCACACTAAGAAAACGCGATAGATCCCCTTTAATTAAGAAATCGCGTTTACTAAAAAACAAAAAAAAAACACAGAGCAAATAGTCGTGAATGTAAAATCATTAGTGGTTTACTTCCATCCAATTGAACAAAATCTAAAAAAAAGTTGGAAGTTTTGAAAGAAAGTTAAAAGGGAAAGGTCAACTTATACAACACATCCAATTATATATAGTAAGTTTGTTATATCTGCTACATCTGGTCTTGGAGTTCTGTCATGGTTTTTCAATGCATGGCTTTTATTCTTGTCCTGAAAATACGAATATTATAGCGCCGGTGCTTATATGTTCTTTATCTTAAGCTATGTCACATTGCGATTCCCATTTCAAAAAACAAGACTCAATGAATCAATCCAAATCGAAGCACCTCAATTTCCTTGGCTGAATTACTAACTTGTCCAAATTTTGACTCAGAAATGTCTGAAACAACAGTTACAACAACTCCATCACAATCACTTTTGAACGATAAAGTAAGTATCACAAATTTTAATGGTTGTCCTACGATGATAATTTCTCCGATAATAAATGACAATTGACATCAGGATTTACTAACGGTTATTTTCTTGCATCACAGTGGGATGTTATCTTGTCGAACACCTTGGTTAAAACAGGTTTAGGTTTCGGAGGAGGTGTCTTGGCTTCTGTTTTAATATTTAAAAGACGTTCATTCCCAGTTTGGTTAGGTGTTGGTTTCGGTTTAGGTAGAGGTTACGCCGAAGGTGATGCTCTATTCAGATCTCCAGTTGGAATAAGAAATGTCAAGGCTTAAGATGCTTTCACATAATTTTCCCACTTACACTCCCCTCATTCAACATCTTGTTACATACCATTTGCAATTCAAAGATTGTGTATATTAATGTCACCCATCCCTCAGTCATAAAAATTAGCAGTTATTAAAGGTTATTTTGGACTGACTGAGAAAAATAAAATTTTATTGAAATTAAAAAAGAATAGTTGTAGTAATTATCAATTCTCAAGTATATTCACCGGTGAGCAATAACAACTATGTGAGAAAAAAATGGTGAATTTGAACTCAAAGAACGTAGCAAGAAAGAATTGAAATAATAGTGTTGGGATTGTAATAATCAAATTCAAGTCTTGTCCGACGAGGAGTAGTAAAGTTGTCCGCTATCTCTGACGGTCTCATGAATATAATCCCTTTTCCTTCTCTGGTACCTATCAAACAAAAGTATAACACCACAAAATACCGTACTCATGACTTGAAGTACAAGGGCACTTCTATTTCCCGCGGTGAATTTCGGAGCGTTATCAGTGTCCCAAACAGTGTTATTTAAAGGAGTGTTTAAAACCAAATAAAAAACGTTCAAAGAACCCAATATAAATGCTCTCAATTGTCTATCTTCTTGCGTTAAATCATTTCCCCAGGCAACAGTGACCGTTGAACCAACCCCGGAAAGATTTGAACAGCAATACGCGAAGAACAACAACCCCTTTGGAACATCCCAGGCAACGATGACTGCCAAGGTGAAAATCCAAAATAGATTCATTATTGTGTATATCTCCCATCTGTTACGTCTCATATCACAATACCAGCCTGCAATAATACCACACAAGACGTTTACAGCGGAAACAATTGTTGGATAATTATCAGCTTGATAAACACTGTAACCTTCAGCTTTCAAGACAATACCCCAAAATCCACTGACATATTCACCGATTTGATTCATCATATAGGCAACTGGGAAGACGTAGAATTGCCATGAAGTGAAAACTCTTTTCAAGATTGTGATATCAAACTTATTCTCCTCTTTCAAATCTTCATTGATTTCGATTCTCTTTCTGCAGAACTCGATTTCTTCTTGAGATAAGTAAAAATTCAGTTTCGCTTCACTTGGGGTATCCGGTAAGCATATGAACCCCATAATAGCAACTGGGATTGTGATCAAGAAATCAATGATAAACGTCCATTTCCATGAAGCCAAATTACCCTTACCATTTAAAGAATGATATATACCAGATTGAATGTATCCACCAAACATGGAACCTAAACTACCACTGGCGACAAAGATAGAAGTTCTCTTGTTCAATTCATCCTTGGTGTACCATGATCCCAAGATGTAATGAATTGCAGGGAATGAAACACCGGCAATAGCACCTTGAAATACCCTTACCGCCAAAAGCCCTTGAAAATTATGAGTGGCTATAACTAAAAGACATAATGTACCCCATAATATTTCAAAACTTGGAAGTAAAATGTGGGGCTTAACTCTTGTCATCAAAAGTGTACTAGGTAAACCACAGAGTGAATAGGAGATACTGTAACCGGTACCAATCCAATTGTACATGTTTCCATGAAGGTTATAATCCTCTTTCAATCCAGACACGTACAGATATGACAAATTGGAAGAGTCAAGAAATTTGACGAAAAATGTCAAACATGTATAAGTTAATATGACCAAATCTAATTTGAAGACCAATTTCTTTTCAAATTTAGTTCTTCCTGGTGGATTCCAAAAGAAAAACTTGGACGAGTTATCAACTCCATAATCCTTGGGATTCTCTCTTGAAAAAAATAACTCCTTTTTCTTTTTGAATGGTATCTTGAACTCATTAAGTGTCACTTTTGGTGGCTCTTCGAAAGTTTCTGAAACTAAATCAGGTTGTGGTTCAACTTCAACCTGTGAGATGATCTTGTCATCTTCCTTTGTTGACTCCATAATGATGTCCGATTAATTTGAATCCTCATTTTATCCAACTGGTGTGTATATCCCCCCTTTATTTATACATAAACACCCTATATGATAGCAATACTCATTCGCGGAAGGACCTTCTACTTTTTATCCCACATTTTTAGGCCTATTGGGTGTGGCATCGGCCAGCACAAATGTGGAGGCTATTGAAGCTCCTTTCGCCATTAACAGCTGTTAGAGAGATACAGTAAATGAATATACCACAGTGACTGAGTACACTGGGCGTTTTCTTCAGTCTTTCGTAGCTTTTCAGTATGTCATTGTAGTTTATCTGAAATGCTCACCAGTATGGCTAGTAGATCGCCAAGTTAATTTTGATTTTTTTTCCCTCAAAAATATTTTTTTTGAATGGTACTTTGTGGCTTATCAGAAACTTTTGAAGGCTCTTTTCATTTCTTATCTTTTTATCAATTTGATTGTCGTTCAAAAAAAAAAAGGGTGTACACATCACCTTGGCATTCTTTACCCGATTCAGACAAATTGCCGACACTTAGCTTCAGTGTTTTGAGATTATCATCGAAACTCTGGATCATCTTTGAAATGAAATTTCCATATCATGAAGCTCAGCTGTAGACTGTTATCATCGAAAGATAGATGATGTAAACTAAGAAGCATATCGTGACACCGTCGGGGTGTCTGGGGTGGTTATAATATTACACATATCGCATGGCATACACCATAAAAAGCAAGAGTCATGTGATAATGATAATCTTAGGAAGATAATAAGGAAGCTTTTTTTGCCAAAGACGATGTCTGGAAGCTCGATTTTGGGCCTGAAATTTCAATATTGATTTGCTTCAATTGTATGCTCGAAGTCAGGGGGTTTTTCAAAATTTGCTGATATTTCACTAAGAACTTGATGATTTTCTGTGGATCACCATCCTGTGGTTACTTTCTGTGAACAAGAAATCCGTTCAACTCCTTGAATCAGGCTTCCACTTTAAAGTTTAACTTTTCAAAAAAAAAAAAAAAATCTATAATTCACAATAAAACAGCATGTCTAGTGTGTTAACTATGTAAAGACCTCTTTCAAGGCACAGCGCTTTATTTTGCAGAAGTAGAAAGAGGATTAAAATGCGACCTGTCGATTCTTGTTTAGGGGCTAAACTCCTTAGGTTCTTCTCATGACTATGTCTGGAAGATCAAACTCGATCCTGAAATTTCAAGATTAAACTATGCTTGAAGTCAGGGGATTTTTCAGGTTTGATTTGACTGCCAATTAAAAAGTTGATATTCGCTGTGGATCAACAGTTACATTCTGTGGATAAAAGTCAATTCAATCAACTCCACTAGCAGATCATCTCCATGGATCCAGAACGCTCTTCGAGCATGTGATTTTATGTATTCAATTTAAAGTTTACAGAGCTCATCAACAAAACTTACAAATCTGACAATAAAACATTCTGTTTAATGTGTTAATTAGGGTAAAAAACCTCTTTTAAGGCATAGCGCTTTAATTTGCAGAAGTGGAAAGAGGATTAAAATGCGACACTTCTGCCGAGTTGATAGTTGAATTAGGCTTAGGACTATATAGATTATAATTATAACAGCGTATGTGTCCACCACGCTTACTAGAAAATTGTATGTTGAAAGATCTATCGACCATCAACACCAGAAAAGATCTAAGGCAAAGGCACGCTTCTATATATGGCATTGAAAATTTAAAGTTGTCGAGTGATCAGGAGAAAACAGTTATTTGTTCGCCTACTTAAAACGGTTTTTTCTTTCCCACTTTTTTCATACTAGCAACTTTGCCATTTGCCTTCAAAGAGAATAATGATGTAGAGTTGCTCGATAAGAGTGTACGCACACTGTATGAGCACTAGTATTGTCATAAGGTCTAAAGCGCATAAACCGTTTAATATTGGGACAAACAGTTGGGGCAAAAGTTTTGATTTAGTTAACAACAAGGCATTCCCACTGAAGGTTTTTTTTTAGGGTTAAATTAAATGCAGAAGTTTTTTAGGGCACTTTGTACGATTACAGTGTTCAAAATAGAATTTTATGCCGGATCTTGCTTATAACAACAAATACAGACAATTGGTTTTGCATGTCCGAGACCCATAAAGTCTAGAATCTGACGCATTGGCAATAGAATGTACAATCTTTCAGTATTTGTGTTACCTTCTGAAACATAGAAAGTTGCAACCAAGAAAAAAAAGATGTAAACAGCATGTCGATGAGAGGAATGGGATTTGATCAGCAGCTTCATTTGATGAGAATGTACAATTTTAAAGTTGAAAACGAATGTACAACAGATAAGTTTAAAATTAAAAAATAAAAGTAGGTTTAATATTAAAAGATCGACTTCTGTAGTTACGGCAAATCCTACTATCCATACGTAGCTCATACAAAGGATACCTCTCTTTATACCTGTTTGTCTATGTATGTAGTATGTATACTAAGTGTATGATGTATGTACAAAACTGGAAATAAAATGTGAAAAATTTTCGTTTCTTTTTTTCCGATTCGCTCTCGGCTGTTTTTGCATCAATTTATTGTTAGGATACTCTTTTTACTATTATTATTGTTATTATTAGTAGTAGCAGCAGTACTGCCTGCGTTGTAATACTACTACTACCTACATCTACTACTGCTTAACGCTTGTGACAATTTTCGGTAGCAAATTTTTTTTGTTCCTCTTTTTTTCAAGTGAACATCATCGTAAATGAAGTTATATATTCATACAACTTTGCATTCAATTATTTCACATCTCGATTGTATTTATATATATAAATATATCTTTACATTATACTCATTCAGATATATTTGTGTTATATACATAGATATCTTTACATTACATTGTTGACTCGCTGATCAGAGCCATCGCTAAGGAGAAGTTTTTTTTCGTCGTCAACTAATTTGGAGGAGGTTTTTTTTTTCCTAAAGAAGAACCCAGATCACATCACTCCCTTATTAATGATCCTTTTCATTCAATAATTTTAGTACACAACTCATCCCGTTCATAAATATATATTCATATCAATATATATTGATATATATTGCGATAAACAGAAAGACCACATCCGGTCGGTCATCAACACAGTCATATACAAGTCATTTCACAATGTCGACATCTTTCAAAAAGTCTTTTACGAAGGTGAGATCAACTCTCAATAGAACGGCATCCAAGCTAACAGTGTCGACCAGTAACAACAGCAATAACACTGAGGAGGACAATGATACAATATCAAGGATTTCTACTTCACCACCTGATTCCATACATCAATATAATGCAGATTTTAGTGAGCTTGCCAATGTTGCGAAGGATAGCTCTGAAAATTTTGGTTTAAAATATGAGGATATTGAAAGAAGGAATTCACAACATAGTAGAAAGAGAAATTTCTCTCTGGTGACAAGTGCCAGTTCTTCACATCAAAAGAGGTCATCTGAGTCTTCGAATTCCATTTCAAGGAGTCACAGTGTGGTATCCTTCCATGATACAACTGACAATACGCTTATTTTCCATCCTGATGATCCTTTGAATGAAAGTGGTGAAAGAGACTCCATTATGTTATTTGATACAACGAATGTCACAGTCCAAAATGGGGATGATAGCTTGCTTCCTCCAATACCAAAGGAAGGTCAGCCTCCATGTAATAATGAAGAATTATCCCCTACAATCCCTAGTTCATTTTCTCCCATCAGTCAAGATATTATCGAAGAATCTCGTTCTTCAGTGGGACTCCCATCTACATCAAGACAAAACTCATCATCTTCAAGTGTTTCAATGCCAGGTACAACTTCAAGAGTTAGACTGCTTTCATCCTTGAGATCATCGGTGGCTTCACAAAGTAGTCTTTCACCCTTGCCCTTAGGGAATATCAGCACAATTAATGAATCATCAAGTGGCAATAACTATTCCATCTCAGAAAATAGAAACAGCATCACTGTTGATCCACTTCAGCCAGTGTCACTTCATGGTACTAGTGAGGATGACATTGCAGATGCGATGGCCATTAGCATTTTGGAAAAAGTTCCACATCATCAAGAGTTAAGCGTTGAGGACTGGTGTATCTAGTCTAATCAACCATGAGAAAAAGAAAAAGAGAGAGAGAGAGAGCATTATTGTCATTTGAGACAAAAAGGGGAAAGAGTTAAATCCCTTGTTATGAATACCCATGTTTTTACAACCCATTATTATCATCATCATCATCATGATCACTTTATTTAATTGTTACTTCTCACTTGTATTATTTACTGAGCACAGCTTTTTTTTAATGATTTGATTATCATCACATATATTTCTTATCTATTTGCTTTATCATTTTCAGCTTTACAGTTTCCATCAGGGTGTTCTATTTGAAATTTTCGTTCGTCATATACATCAGCATCAATTCTTAAATAAATTTTTATACTATCAATTACGTTTCGCTTGTAAGAGTCATCTTAATCAATTGAGCTGCGTGGAGTATCTGTGAAGTTTTGTTCTTCCTGTCGTAGATCCCGTTTCAAAGTGAACAACCATATATTGAAAATGACATGATCTAGAAGTACCTTCAGGTCGGCTAATACCTCCACTGCGCAAATCTTGAAATTCGGTCTTTTCAAATCGTCAATCACCTATCATGAAATCTTCACTGATTATTATTCCCTCTATTGTATTGGCTCACTTGCTCCTTAAGCGTATTGTCTGCTTCTTTCTTAGTGGAACATCGTCTGGATGCAGATGCAGAGAATATTTCTCCATAAATAGAATACCTGACATGTCATAAGACATAGCTATGCTTTTGACCATGATCAGTACCCTTGTTTTAACCAAAGGTCATTATACAGCATCTACTAGAACAATTTAGTCTCATAAAAGTCACTTCAAGGTGGCCGTGCGTATGTGTGGCGATTGGCCGCCTGTATTTGTTGGCCGTCTTCATATGAGGCATGGCTGACTCCAGAATAAAAACAAAAAAAATAATATAAATAAAAGCGAAAAGTACTACTTAGTTGAACATGTTTAGTATCATTAGACCCATACTTAAACCGCGTAAACGTACTTTCTTAGTTCTTTTTTGTGTGTCAGCTTTAATTCTAGAGTATCAGTTCCCAATCAATTGATAAATATAAATCGATTACCTTCATTGGGATAATTCACTAAAATGCCTACATTAGTACCTCCTCAACCAGCTCCAAAATGGAGCCACACTGTTGCTGAAATCTTTTCAGAAACTGATGAAATCATCAAAGCATCCACACTGATAAACGACCAAGTCGGTGCCTTATCAATTGAGTCTGCTTCAGTTGACAATCTGTTGAAACCATACGCAAACTTGAAAAATATTCAATCTTCACCAATCAATCAATTGTCATTTTACCAACACGTCTCCGCTCAAAAAGAATTGAGAGATGCTTCAAGTGAAGTTTCTGAAAAATTGGAGAATTATGCAATTGAGGCTGGCTTAAGGGAAGATGTTTACAAGGTATTCACAAAGTTACTTGAAGAAACAAAGGATGCTAAAGATATCGATCCAGAGACAAAGAGATATGTCGAAAAGGTCACGAAAAGTTTTAAGAGAAATGGATTAGCCTTACCAGAAGATAAAAGAAAGAAAGTTAAAGAATTGCAACAGAGATTGTCTAATCTTGCCATCAAATTTGGCAAAAATTCAGGAGAGCAAACTGAGTTCCTCTTGTTCACCAAAGAAGAACTTGAAGGCTTACCGGAGAAAGTTCTTAAGCAATTCGAAGTTGTTCAAGATGATGGTGTTGAAAAGTTAAAAGTCACCTTCAAATCCCCTGATATTATCCCAACTTTGAAGTATGCGAAAAATGCAGAAACAAGAAAAACTGCATTCCTCGGAGATCAAAATAAGGTTCCTGAAAATGCTGGAATTATGGCAGAAGCAGTTAAGTTGAGGGCCGAGCTTGCTGAAATATTGGGCTATGATTCATTTGCTGATTATGTATTGGAAGAAAAAATGGCAAAGACTTCAAAAACTGTTATGGATTTTTTGAATGATTTAAAAGCTAAGTTACGTCCCTTTGCCGAAAAGGATAAGGAAACTTTGTTAAGTTTGAAAAAAGAGGAAGTGAAATCAACAGGCTCCTCAGAGAATGTTGACGAACTTTACATTTGGGATTACAACTATTACAATAATTTGTTGCTAGAAAGACACTATCAAATTGATGATCAAAAGATAAGTGAATATTTCCCAATGGAATCAACTGTCCTGAAGATGTTGGGAATTTTCGAAACGTTGTTCAACTTGAAATTCGAAGAAGTCTCTTCTGAATCTGACCAATACTCTACCTGGCACGAGGATGTCAAACAGTTTGCCGTTTGGAAACTCGATGATCCTTCCAAACCTGAATTTGTTGGATGGTTATACTTTGATATTTTCCCAAGAGAGGGAAAATTCGGGCATGCTGCTAATTTTGATATTTCTCCAAATTACATTAAAGAAGACGGTACAAGATCATATTCAGTCACTGCATTGGCTTGTAACTTTAGTAAGCCAACAAAAGCTGAACCATCATTGTTGAAACATAGTGAAGTTAAAATATTTTTCCATGAATTGGGTCATGGAATTCACAATTTAATCGGTGCTACCAAATATGCCAAATTTTCTGGAACTTCAGTCTCATGGGATTTTGTTGAGTGTCCTTCTCAAGTATTGGAGTATTGGACCTGGAGTAAAGATCAATTGAAAGAGCTCTCTTCTCATTACCAAACTGGGGAGAGTTTACCGGATCTGTTGATAGACTCATTGATCGCCACCAAACACGTCAGTGGTGCTCTATTCAATTCGAGACAATTATTCTTTAGCTTTTTCGATATGCTGTTGCATACTTCCAAAACTGGTGAAGTCGACTTGACCAAAGAGTGGAACGAGTTGAGACAGGAGATAAGTCTTCTTCCAAACGGAGACACCGTCTCGAAAGGTTATGCTTCATTCGGTCATTTGTTAGGTGGCTACGAAGCGGGTTATTATGGTTACATGTGGTCCCGTGTTTTTGCTGCCGATATCTACTACTCTAAGTTTAAGGGTGATCCAATGAACAAGACAAATGGTCTTCTGTATAGAGACATTATCTTGGCAAGGGGTGGTACAAGAGAAAACATGGATACTTTAGAAGAATTGTTAGGAAGAAAACCAAACTCAGAGGCATTTTTGAAGGAAATGGGATTAAGTTAGATATTTTTTCAAATTACTCTTAATTTTTAGACTTTTATCACTGATGTATATAGTCACATCATGTCTTCCTTTCATATTGGGGCTGTCTGTTATTACTTCTTTAGGCAGCCTAACTTCGTTTACAAGGGCTGTCCGATATTACTTATTTAGGACACCTTTTTCCCTTATTCATAGTTGTTCTGCATGTTCTTGCATGGACGTTGTTTATAGATTCTTTATATAGTTGGACATTCGCTCTCTGACTTCAGATAGCGAATCCAAGCATCTTTTACTTTATAATTTTACTTATTATTTCTTCTTTTAAAATTCAAGAACTTTTAACTATACAAACCCTTCACATTTACCACAATCACTAACAACTGTAGTTATTTTTGTCGCTATGTGCTCACACATTTTACCTATGAATACTGCACTACCAATTAATAGAAAAAGCTACGTTTTCGTTAATATTGATTGAGTAATGGACCAGTCTCAGGAATTAATGAGCATTGCCACAAGAGCCGAAGGGATCAATGTCAATTTCATCTGTTACCTTCAAGCAGGAACCGGAAGATACAGATGTCCAATTGAACACTCGGCTAAATTCTAATAGCTCAACGGGTAACAGATTTTCAGAAAGGGAGCTGGAAAATACAGGGGCAATTCTGTAATCAACAACAATAAGCCAACTCAACAGTTATCAAGTCCAAGAGAAGCTGAGATATCTCTGATGTTTGCCCTGTTTGAATTGAAAAGAGAGAAAGTTTCCAGATCCCACGAGCTGCTGTCAAAGTCTTTCAAAAAAGGGAGTTCACAAACCAACGATATCAGTGATGTATCAAGAATGGATAATACTCATCTCTACAAAGTTGATGAAAGTATGTCTGAAGAGAAAGAAGATAATGGGAAGATATCATCGAGGCCACTGGATATCTTGTTGTCATTGGAAAAATTGATGAAAGCTGTCAAAGAGTTAGCAGATGGGGAGCAGAAACGACATCAAAAAAGTTACGATAAACTTATTTTAATGATTTGATTATCATCACATATATTTCTTATCTATTTGCTTTATCATTTTCAGCTTTACAGTTTCCATCAGGGTGTTCTATTTGAAATTTTCGTTCGTCATATAGATCAGCATCAATTCTTAAATATATTTTTATACTATCAAATTCGTTTCGCTTGTAAGAGTCATCTTAATCAATTGGGCTGCGTGCAGTATCTGTGAAGTTTGGTTCCTTCTGTCGTAGATCCCGTTTCAGAGTGAACAACCATGTATCGAAAATGACATGATCTAGAAGTACCTTCAGGTCGGCTAATACCTCCAGTGCGCAAATCTTGGAATTCGGTCTTTTCAAATCGTCAATCATCTATCATAAAATCTTCATTGATTATTATTCCTTCTATTGTATTGGTTCACTTTCTCTCTAAGCGTATTGTCTGCTTCTTTTCTCAGTAGAACATCGCCTGGATGCAGATGCAGGGAATATTTCTCTATAAATAGAATACCTGACATGTCATAAGGAAGACATCGCTATGATTTTGACCAAGATCAGTACCATTGTAATAACGAAATGTCATTATATCGTTCACAGCATCTTTTCAAACAATTTAGTCTCATAGAATTTACTTCAAGATGGCCGTGTGTATGTGTGGTGATTGACCGCGTGTATTTGTTGGCCGTCTTCATATGAGGCATGGCTGACTACAGAATAAAAACAAAAAAAAATAATAATATTAATAAAAGCGAAAAGTACTATACAGTTGAACACGGTTTATGTTTGGTATCATTAGACCCATACTCAAACCGCGTAAACGTACTTTCTTAGCTCTTTTTTGTGTGTCAGCTTTAATTCTAGAGCATCAGTTCCCCAATCAATTGATAAATATAAATCGATTACAATCATTGAGATCATTCACTAAAATGTCTACGTTAGTACCTCCTCAACCAGCTCCAAAATGGAGCCATACTGTTGCTGAAATCTTTTCAGAGACTGATGAAATCATCAAAGCATCCAAACTGATAAACGACCAAGTCGGTGCCTTATCAATTGAGTCTGCTTCAATTGACAATTCGTTGAAACCATACGCAAACTTGGAAAACGTTCAATCTTTACCAATCAATCAATTGACATTTTACCAACACGTCTCTGCTCAAAAGGAATTGAGAGATGCTTCCAGTGAAGTTTCTGAAAAATTGGAGAATTATGCCATTGAGGCTGGCTTAAGGGAAGATGTTTACAAAGTATTCACAAAGTTACTTGAAGAAACAAAAGATGCTAAGAATGTCGATCCAGAGACCAAGAGATATGTCGAAAAAGTCACGAAAAGTTTTGAAAGGAACGGTTTGGCCTTACCAGAAGATAAAAGAGAGAAGGTCAAAGAATTGCAACAGAGATTGTCCAATCTTGCCATCAAATTTAGCAAAAATTCAGGAGAGCAAACTGAGTTCCTCTTGTTCACCAAAGAAGAACTTGAAGGCTTACCGGAGAAAGTTCTTAAGCAATTCGAAGTTGTTCAAGATGATGGTGTTGAAAAGTTAAAAGTCACCTTCAAATACCCTGATATTATCCCAACTTTGAAGTATGCAAAAAATGCAGAAACAAGAAAAACTGCATTCCTCGGAGATCAAAATAAGGTTCCTGAAAATACTGGAATTATGGCAGAAGCAGTTAAGTTGAGGGCAGAGCTTGCGGAATTATTGGGCTATGGTTCATTTGCTGATTATGTATTGGAAGATAGAATGGCAAAGACTTCAAAAACTGTTATGGATTTTTTGAATGATTTAAAAGTCAAGTTACGTCCCTTTGCCGAAAAGGAGAAGGAAACTTTGTTGAGTTTGAAAAAAGAGGAAGTAAAATCAATAGGCTCCTCAGAGAATGTTGACGAACTTTACATTTGGGATAACAACTATTATAATAATTTGTTGTTAGAAAGACACTATCAAATTGATGATCAAAAGATAAGTGAATACTTCCCAATGGAATCAACTGTCCTGAAGATGTTGGGAATTTTCGAAACGTTGTTCAACTTGAAATTTGAAGAAGTCTCTTCTGAATCTGACCAATACTCTACCTGGCACGAGGATGTCAAACAATTTGCCGTTTGGAAACTCGATGATCCTTCCAAACCTGAGTTTGTTGGATGGTTGTACTTTGATATTTTCCCAAGAGAGGGGAAATTCGGGCATGCTGCTAATTTTGATATTTCTCCAAGTTACATCAAAGAAGACGGTACAAGATCGTATTCAGTCACTGCATTGGTTTGTAACTTTAGTAAGCCAACAAAAGCTGAACCATCATTGTTGAAACATAGTGAAGTTACAACATTTTTCCATGAATTGGGTCATGGAATTCACAATTTAATCGGTGCTACCAAATATGCCAAATTCTCTGGAACTTCAGTCTCATGGGATTTTGTTGAGTGTCCTTCTCAAGTCTTGGAATATTGGACCTGGAGTAAAGATCAATTGAAAGAGCTTTCTTCTCATTACCAAACTGGGGAGAGTTTACCAGATCTGTTGATAGACTCATTGATCGCCACCAAACACGTCAGTGGTGCTCTATTCAATTCGAGACAATTATTCTTTGGCTTTTTCGATATGCTGTTGCATACTTCTAAAACTGGTGACGTCGACTTGACCAAAGAGTGGAACGAGTTGAGACAAGAAATAAGTCTTGTTTCAAATGGAGACACCGTCTCAAAAGGTTATGCTTCATTCGGTCATTTGTTAGGTGGTTACGCAGCGGGTTATTATGGTTATATGTGGTCCCGTGTTTTTGCTGCCGATATCTATTATTCTAAGTTTAAGGATGATCCAATGAACAAGACAAATGGTCTTCTGTATAGAGACATTATCTTGGCAAGGGGTGGTACAAGAGAAAACATGGATACGTTGGAAGAATTATTAGGAAGGAAACCAAACTCAGAAGCCTTTTTGGAGGAAATGGGATTAAGTTAGATAATCTCTCAAATTACATATAAAATTGTTGTTTCATTTTATATCACCAACAACTGTAGTTATTTTTGTCGCTATGTGGTTTACATATTTTACCTATGAATACTGCACTACCAATTAATAGAAAAAGCAACGTTTTCGTTAATATTGATTGAAGTAATGGACCAGTCTCAGGAATTAATGAGCATTGCCACAAGAGCCGAAGGGATCAATGTCAATTTCATCTGTTACCTTCAAGCAGGAATCGGAAGATACAGATGTTCAATTGAACACTCGGTTAAATACTATTCGCTCAACGGGCAGCAGATCTTCAGAAAGGGAGCTGGAAAATACAGGGGCAATCCCTGTAATCAACAACAATAAGATAAATCAAGAGTTATCAAGTCCAAGGGAAGCTGAGATATCTCTGATGTTTGCCCTGTTTGAATTGAAAAGAGAGAAAGTTTCCAGATCTCAGGAGTTGCTGTCAAAGTCATTCAAAAATGGGAATTCACAAACCAACGATATCAGTGATGTATCAAGAATAGATAATACTCATCTCTTGAAAGTTGATAAAAGTTTGTCTGAAGAAAAAGAAGATAGTGGGAAGATATCGTCGAGGCCACTGGATTTCTCATTGTCATTGGAAAAAGTTATGAAAGCTGTCAAAGAGTTAGCAGATGGGGAGCAGAAACGACATCAAATAATTTACGATAAACTCGAGGAAGGTGATTCAATCAATGAAAAATTGGAAGAGTTGCTACACAACCAAAAGAAAGAATCCGTGGATATCAAGTACAATCAAGTCAAGATCTTGAAAGAAATTGAAAAATTGCAGGGGTATTATACTCATAATACAAGAGATTTTCAAAATAATTTGGAAACAAGACAAAAGGTATTCGAACAAAAAGTTTTATGGGATTTGAAGTATCAAGATTGCCTTTCTAATAAGTTTATTAACAAGGAGAATCCTCTCATCTATCCTCATCGAGATCTTAAACATGATACAATTGGGTCATCAAAGGATCTATTCAAAGATTTACTTGACAGATTTAGGTATGCAGAAAAGTTCTCGAGGGAAAACGTTATCAATTTGAATGAGCTTTATGAATGTATCAAGGAAAATCTCAAGCAATTCACTTATGAAGATATTGCACTTGTGTCGCCTGAACTTGAATGGGGAGAATTGGTGCATTTTGAAAGACTTGAAATGTTTTTTGAATGGCTATGTGTTTTAACCGAATGTAAAACAATTGTTATTTACAACTCCGGTCTCAACTCATATTATTGCTCTATAAGCATCCCAAACAGGGAGCTTCACTTTACCGGTACTTCTCATTCATCCAAGGAGCATGCATATTTAATTGCTTGCTTGTCTCTGCTCGGTGGAAATTTTTTCAGAAGAGCTATTGTAGAGATCTTATTTCTTCATCATCAAGTTTATAGTAACAACAAGAGGCATTAGATACTTAGATTCTCTTCTTAATTGCTGCACTCTAATACAACGACTCCTTATAGGCAGAATGCCCCACAGTCTCGTAAAATCGGGACGCCGTTTCCTTATAAAAGCCCAGATCAATAAGTTCATGTAAGGGTAAAGAATTTTCACCTCACAAAAAAAACGACGTTGAAGATTATGCATATATGCCCAGTTGCCTCTGAAAAACCTAAGATCTGCCCTATGAAAATTGCCCTTTTTTTTCAAGAGTGCCCGATAAAAAATGGCAGAATTTTCCGTTTTATAATTGGAGGGTTGGCCGAGTGGTCTAAGGCGGTAGACTTAAGATCTACTGGACGCAGTCCGCGCGAGTTCGAACCTCGCATCCTTCATTATTTTTTCACCTGTTTACTAATAATATAAAATACTTCAAAGTGGGTCATATTTAAGTGCATGACTATAATGTGTGTGAGATTAATCAGATATATCCTTCTGGCGTTCAAGATCTTTGACTTAAACGCAGCTTCTTTTAAGTTCTTCAAAATTTTTTTTTTTAGTTAATTATCTCTTTGCTTATATGCTAAAATGCACCATTTCTAGATCCTCTCATTTGGGGTTCGTTCAATTCGAACGTTTGGTTCACTTTATTGGATGTGAATAGTCGGTAATGGACTGTTCCACTTGCAAAGATATTCAAACTTGCTAAAGCATTGGTGAAAGGAAATATGTATATGAAGGCAAGATAATCGATACGGCGGTATACCAGTAATCGTTGAGTTTATTATGCTAGATCCTTTTCAAAATTGGTTCCATCTCTCTTTGCTCTGTCGGCTAAAAGTTTTGCAAAGAAGCTACCAAATTCCAGATCTTGGACTATATTGAATTGGGACAGTGCCTGTTCATCAAGCTATTAGTTACGCCCCCTTCCTTGTGAACATACCAGGTACTGAACCTATAGCGACCAGAGGGAGTAGTTTATCTTTTCCAATAAGTTCATGATCAGTGAATTTAGCTACATATGACGTCGAATATCTTACATTTTATGATAACAATATTTAACTAAAATAACCAAAAGCAACGTAATTAACACATTATAAATACGAATGATACATACACAATAAAAGCAAACTATTTTAAGAAATCTCTAAATTATTTAGCATCAACAGGTTTTCTAACGACGTACAACATCATTGGAGTGAATAATTTTTGTTCACCTCCTTTAACCAAGTTAACAGCAGCATCTTCTAAAGCATAGGTGACTTGTCTGGATCCCTTTGGAGCAACACCGAGTTTCTCCATGATTGAGACGGCACCAATGGTGATTTGTCTACCAAGAGTGGAAGTTCTGAAATAAGTCCAAAGATCACCAGCAGTCTGTACGTATTTCCATTCACCAGATAATGGGTAATACCATGGTATTTCATCACCGACATCAGCTAAATCTTGTTCAAATTCTATTTCGAAACCAACAGCTTTCAAAGCCTTTTCAGCAACTTCTCTCTTGTACATCTTTGGAATACCATCACCAATTTCGATACCATAAGCGATTTTACGGTGTTCTTCATTAGTCTCATCGTATTTATCAGTCATAACCCATTCGTAAACACCGAAAACCCCTCCTGGCTTTAAAACTTTATAAATCTCGCTGTAGACACCTTCCAATACTGGGGCATGAACAGTAGCTTCAATGGCATAAACAGCGTCGAAAGATTCTGGTTCGAAATCCATTTGCATGAAATCACCCTTGACAAAAGACAACTTGTCATCCAATTTGTATTGATGAGCGTAATGGTTAGCTCTTTCAACTTGGTAATCGTTGTTATTCAATCCAACAATTGAACAATTGGTGAATCTAGAAATTTCTCTAGCTGGACCACCAACACCACAACCAACATCCAATACTTTCATGTCCAGAGTGATACCCATCTTTAAAGCCAAATAATGCTCATGTCTAGCAGTAGCTTGTCTGAAAGCTTCACCTTTGTAGTATCTACTGAAATGGAATGAAGATCCCCAACCGTATTCATAAAAATCAGTTACTAAATTATAGTAATGTTTTGTCAAAGCTGAATAATCCTCTAATCTCGAGTTCTCGGCATTTTCATCAGTCTTACCGTCCCAATGTTTGAAATATCCTTCAATGGCTACTTCTTGAGCTTCACCCTTTTTACTCAACCAAGCTTCCATACCAACTTTTTTACCGACATCCTTACCGTGTAAAGATTGTGCAAACTCTTTATCCTGTTGGAAATTCTTTGGAGCTAACTTTGTTGAACTCATAGTTGAATATTATATTCTTTTTATTAAATGTTGAAGTATTGAACTGTATATATGAAAAGAGTGGATGTTTTAATTAATTTATAGAAACGAACAAAAAGATTCGAAATGCTTCACCATTGAAATTTTTTTGTTTTGGTTTTTATTAACGATCGTTAAAGAGTTTTGTTTACTTCAAGTGTTTTTTTATAAACGACGCAAAAACGCGTATAATTATTAACACCATTTTACGACTATTGTGTGTGCTGCTGCGACATACGTGAGTTGTACATATACATGTATATCTATCTATACGATCGAACTAGCCAGCGAGTATATTGCCCGATAGAAAATCTACCTCACTCAGTTTTATCAACTGGCTTCGCACTTTACTCGTAAATTTGTACAAATCTAAATTTAGCCATTTTAAATCCAACTCCACATATTCTGGAATCGTCTTCTTGAATATCTCCCATTGATCGTTTTTGTCATTTTTCTTCAATATCAAATAATGTGGTTTTCTGAATTTTTGAGTCTTGCAATTGAACAAGTCAAACCGTATCCCCAATTGTCTGAGATTTTTCGCCTCAGTGTCTTCGTCAATTGAAGGATCATTCACGGCAAAAGCCGTCACTCCATTCAATCTGTAGAGATTCTCCAAGTTTATATGTGACAAAAGCTCTTTCTTTTGCAATATTGAATTCAACTCGTTGTTTGAAATATTTTTTGGCTTCTTATTAGTGTGTCCTTCATCTATCTCTTGGGGTTTGAAAAAATCTAAAACCGAAACGTCAAAAAATTCATGCTCCAGTGGAGAGGGTACGATTATATCGTCATAGGGTGTAGCGGCATTCACGCGTGGCGGAGTAACTATGGGTCCTCCTGTTTCTTCGATCAAAGACTCTATTGCTTTATTAGCTTCATCTGTTGAATTTGCAGCCAAACGATATGACTCTTGTTTCAAAGCTTCCAATTGAAGTAAATATTCCTTGTATTTATCTTCAAGCTGTAAAATCTCTGTTTCTAGAGATGAGATGTCCTGTCTGAAATCGACTAATGAAGCCATTATTAAGACGATTGCACTGAACCTTTTTAGATAAACAAAAAGTACAAAAAAAAAAAAAAA
>PPKU02000144.1:0-19721 GCA_003706265.2 Nakazawaea holstii | reverse complement strand
AGTTATATATCAATGTCTTGAGTTTCTCGACACTGTCCAAAATTATGTGGAAGCGTACAAGGTTTTGAAAAAGCGTATACAATATTGAAACCTCTGTTCGAAGTTACTGATCAACGTCCATGATTATTGAGTAGTAATCGAAACTTACTTATCAGACTCAAAGTTTCTAGCGCAAAAACAAAACTTTGTGACACTTTGTTAGAGATATACGCCACCCAGCCACAAATTACTGAACAGGTAACGATCTTTTAGAAAATGGGACCAAAATATTTGCCCCAGGTGTCGTTCCAATTATTTGAACTCTACTATGTGTACAAACATACATATACTAACACCAAAGTTGCTAAGGTAATATATTTGTGAGTTGTGAGCTTTAGCTGCATGCTTAATGCACCTAGATTTAGCGTCCTTTTTCACAATGATGCTCCCATCATGGTTTAGAACTAACACGGGAATGAAACTGCAACAATATAAATATCAACCCGATTTTCCAGTTAACTCAAAAACTAAAACATATCACATTCACATGACATTCTTAGCAACACTTTTTGTTATTGTTGCATTTGCAAGCCTGAGCACCTCATCAGAGGTTTACACGAATGCCACTATTTCTTTAACAAAGGGATCCAAAGTAGTTTTAAACAACACTGAAACATGTTTTCAACCACTTAATATCGACATTGACGATAGCATTCCTCCACCACAATGGCTTGACAATTGGCATGATTTAGAGTCAATGGTACCATGTGATTTCCCAATCGATTGGCTGTTTCCTATTGGCACTGATGACTCATTAAAATCACAAATTATTGCTTACAATTTTGCCTCAGGTACCTTTGTCGCAGATTGGGTGCAACAGTTGAAAAAACGTGATGATATTTACGATGTGTTACAGAACTTTTGGGACACAGGCTCAGTTGGCTCGAGCGATGAAGTTTTGAACTCAGGTCAGCTCAAAAAAAGATGGTCTTGGTCTTCTTCTCTCAAGTGGACAAAATCATCCTCAAACAAAGCAAGAGTCTTGGTCCTCAACACGATATCTGCTACGGTAGGCGCTTGTGGTTCAAGTGTCTTGGAACTTACAAGATCGGCTATATGCCTGACAACTAACGGCAATTATGGATGCTTCTCATGGTCCGGTGGTGGTCACACTATGAAATGTTCAATCGCTCATGATTTGATCCAAAATGGGATTTCCAATTTGGGTGAATATTCATTCGTTAGTGAACATGCTTCTCATGCCTTCCAATCTAGTGCTTGGCATAGTGCATGTCTTTCCAATAGAGCAAATGGGTGCTCGTAGTTACCGATACTATTTCATTCTTTCGAAATGTGTTTTTTTAAAAAGTCGTCCCTTGACTAGAATGAGAAATTCCTCTTTTAAGATTGTTGTACCCTCTTATTTTTTTTACATTTTTTTCTTTGTCTAATTTTTACAATTTCTTTTTTTATAAATTATATAGATATTTTTTACATACAATTTAAACTAACTTTTCCGTTTAGAAGTCAATGATTAGAAATTGCAATTCCGAATGATATAAAAAGGAAACTATTTGTCGGATTCTATCATGTCTATCAGAATTATGAAAATAAAAGGAATTATCATTTGATCTATTCACATCATGTCAATTATTGAGTCAATTACCCAAAAGGAAAATTTATATTATATGTTACAAACATGAAACATTAAGATTAAGGATACGCAAATGATGATTAGTATTTGATAATTGATTGGTCAATGAATGAAAGATGAATTACTGTCGCCGAAACATGAAACATGTGAAAGATAAGGATGACAAATGAATAATTAGAAATCATAATCTTGAATGATATAAAAGGAGGATATTCCTGAGTATATTACAGCTTGTATAGAAGATCATTCTTTGTTTAAACTTATTAACCTACTTATTAATTACTTTATTTCTATTTAAACTCAATCTTAAAGAGATTTCATACTGTATTGATTTAAACTATATAATAAACCATCATGGATTCAGCAAATTCGCAATCACCAGTTAGTGATGAAACCAATGTTGATAGTAATCAGACTACAGCAGAAGTCCAAAACTTATTGATTATCATTATCACTTTAATCCTATTTTAATCTAATCTTAAGATAAATTTCACACCGTAATGTTTAGGCTATTTAAACCATCATGGATTCAACTACTATTCGTTCACCAACTAGCTTTGAAACCAACGTTTATTGTCATCAAACTATAGCAAAAGTCCAAAATTTAGATTCCTGAAAGTAAAGCATTATTGATATTTGGTTTAATACCCTGTTGTTGATGATCAAATCTATCTCCGACAACCTGGACTTGTATCTATGGATCCAAAAACTTGGTCTTTATTCTTGAATACCCCTTCACTTCCTAGGATTATTTTGAATCTTACAAAACCTCAAAGTATTCTCAATGGGTGCTTCGGCGTATAATAAATATTAACAAGAAATACTGTAAAAGAACACCATAGTAGAAAAATAGTAGAAATATTGGAGCATATAACGCTATATACTCATCGACTCTTCATTGCCCAACTCTCATCAAATCGTTTCTTATGACACCCTATTCTATAAACATCGTCAGCTTTTCTCGTATGTGTCTCACGACTCTTCATTTGAATACATCTGACTGTGGTAACTTATAACTCATAACAAATCATTTATTGAATTTTTTTTATATCTTGCCTTTCCAACGAAATAACTTACACATTCAAAAATAAGTTCAGGCTTCAAATGAAGCGAACATTCCGCAAAATCACAATCAAGCATTTCATCTTTGCATATCTGAATTCCTACCCAAAGGGTTTTTTGATTCAGTCTATATTCCGTTATCCATCTTACTATACCGTATACAATACCGATAGCAAAGCATCCAAAGATTTCAGATAAAGCACTGTTCCAATACATATTCAATAATACAGTTGAATAAATTTCGATAAATGAAAGTGTCAATATCACTTCTTTAAAATAATGTAATCGTGCAGCGGAATTTGTATTTTTATGATAAAATCTGTTGACCACGCAAAAAGATCAACGGCGTGCTTTGTGAAATTGAAAAATATTATCACTTAGGTATCACTTAAGTAGAAGAAATGTGTATAAGCAAAGAGGTAAACAAACTCCATGCATCCCAATTGGGAGAAAGCCTTCAATTGAAAGTCCTTTGAAATGTTCTCTAACTTTTGCCCGTGTGCGTGATCTTTCAACAATTATCTACAAAAAATCAACAAAAATATAAAGACTTCTCTCCTTCTGTTGTTTTGATATTCAATACAGCAGTGCCAAAATGGTATTGTCATCTAAAGAGATTTTGCATCGCAGGATATTGTATGGAAACATGGTGTTGCTGTGCGGTTATGTTGGATACCTATTGAGACTTGAGTGGTTAGAAGAAGAAAGAAAAGCGAACATTGCTTTGGAGGCAGGATTCAAAAGTACGCCACAATATCCATTACCCTCTAGAAGTCCAGAGTTCACTAATTGGTTGAATGGACCAGAATATTTAAAGTGGAAACAGGAAAGAGAAAACGAAAGAGAAGTAGCAGCAGTGAACGGAGGAGACGGTGGTTCTCTGGATAATCTTTGAGTAACCTACTTTTGAAGGCATATCCACATGAAGATAACCCTCAAAGATGATATTATATAACACGTTGCTTTGATCTATCGGATGCCTCTGATAATCTTCGTTGTGAGGCTTATATGAACAGATCAGTCTGGAGTTTTATTACATTTACAATAGTTTGTTTTGCTTACAACAACACTATGGAAACACGCAGTTGCTAGTTTTGTATGAGTTATGGATAGTGCATTCCAACAGTAAAGTTTTCTTTATAAGACCCGTTTAATTGGTATAGAAAGTTTGCTTAGTGCTCAGACATTCTCGAGCGCTGTTTTGATTAAGTATATAATTTAGTATATAATTACATCTGAAGTGTACTTTTCTGGTTATACTACGCAATGATGTAATGCACTAGTAAACTTCAAACCCCAAGTGTTGTTGTTTTGAGAGCTTTCACCCTCGTGTGATATCTATTACTCTTGCACATGTGTAAATCCCAACTTTGTAGAATCGCTTTTGTGGTTTTGGCTTTGTGGTTTTAAGTTTTTTGTAATTATAAAAAAAATAAAAAATCCCCAAACTCTTTTACTCATCTTTTATTTATTCAATCATATCAAAGGCGCTAAATGGTTATAGTATGATCTGCTCAATCCTACTAGAGGTAAGTATCAAAGTGCCTTGATATGGATACATACAAATATGGCTACGATAAGTATTATCAAATTTTACTCTTTTTTGGTTCTATGAGATTAGCTCACTCATAGGACCAATCATTTTTAAATGAGATACTAACATATATCAATCACACAAGCTTCTCATTCAGATATCATTATTGGATACCGCTATTACAGCAAATGTGTCAGCGATTAAAGGTTTAATGCTGGCAGATGACTTATCTCGAAGATTGATCTTTTTTGTGGACTGCTCACCCACATTTAAGTGATATTTAAGTGATATTATATATTGAACTAAGCAAGAGAGTTCATACCAGCTTCTCACATTAACAGCTTCGTGTGGTGCATTGAAGGCAAGTGCCAATACATATCGATTTAGTACTGGAAGATGACTTATCTCAAAAGTTGATCTTATTTGCAGCAAGTTCAGCGGTTGGGTTTACAGTACAGTTGCAGCTCTGGTCAAAGATTTGAAGTTTAAGTGGGCCTCATGAATGATCGACCAGAGGCGTTGGAATACTTCCAACCAAGCTGGTTTCTCCAACGGCACCACGCGTTCCACTATGTCACAGACATCAACATCAGGTGAAGCTCCCAGTAGGTATACAAGCTACCATTCCTGTGTCGCTGCCAACTATCCCGAATGCGTCTGGAATCTGAGATGCTGTACTAGAGCAGGGCAAAATCACGAAGTTGGAAAAAGATGGGGATTGAAAAAAAATCCCCATGGTCAACTTCATGTAGACAATTCCGCCTGTTGTAGCCTTCTTTCTACGTAGTCTCTGGGGCTATCAATGGGCGGATTGAATGGAAACCTCAATGTAAGGCGGAACGTTGACTTTTTGAAACGTGAATATCACCCGTGATTGTCAAAATTGAAAACCGTCATATGATAAAATTGTATTCCATACTTAACCCAATAAGCCGGTACGTTGAAAACAGAAACGACAATACATCATTCAATTTCAGAAGGTAGCTCTCCAACCAATTGGTTAGAGTAAGTGATGTTGTTACAAGAAGAGCTGGTATTTTCCCACAATTGATATATAAAGCTTATTTTTGACTGTTTGTCATTTGAACATAAGTTATCTTTAATGGTGAACAAGATAAGATCTCACGTCAAAAAAAGCTAAGATGATGAAGATTTGAAAATTATCACAAACTACGACGAAAAAAGAACTTCAACTCTCAGCTTATTTGAGAACTAGATTCAAAATGAATTTATGGCGTGTTTTAATCATGGCGCTGCGGACATATATAGGAGATCATAACTCAAAATTTTGCGGAGACTTAACTAACTTAAAGATAAACCTCACCCTTGGCTTACTGTTGATCAGATAGTCGCCTGATTCAATATGAAACCTTGATGAACTGATGTTCAATAACTAGCTTAGTAATATTTTTTGTCAACATGACCCCCAAAATAACGTTCTCTTTTGTACAATCACAAACCACAACCACCAAATGATTACCTATTCAGCAGGGTGATTCACAGCATTGTAGAGAATTCACTGATAAAGCGCATCCATAACTATCTGGCTGTGGTCATGAGTTGTCAGGCACGTTTGTGATCAATCTCGATGAAGCGGTTTTGAAAAAGGTTCTAGTTCTAACGAGATGTGATTTGGCTACTACAGTAGAATTGCAATACGGAATATCAAAACGACTCACAAAAGAGAATGACGCATCCTGATTAACTTAAATGCCGAGGAGAATCTTTGCGTTCCTACTCACAAGTATTAGAGCGGGAAATGATTAATTTATAAATATGCATAAGAATTATATTGATGCTATAAAACTGAGTGGTACAGTCAAACAAACCGTGGGAAGTCATCATATTAAACTATCTCCATAATTATGTTGAACCGATGATGAATCCAGTTTTTTCGTTGGTTGTATTATACCCATTGAAAATCCTGGTGGAAGGTTCACGTTATTTGTGGTTGATAGTTGGCCAAGTGGCAAAGATTGCTGGAACAGCGGAGTGTTGTTGGGTGTCATTGGTTGCATTGAACTTAATTTTGTGGTGTTGGAGTTTTTTATAGAACTGACAGACCAATCAATTTGAGTTGTTTGATGATGATGACTTACTTGCGAAATTGGTTTTGTTGCTGTTCTTGGTTGTTGTTGTTGTCTTGGTTTTGGTGTTAGTTGTTGAGGCCTCATCGAGGGTATAGCCGTTGTCGGTGCTATAGCACCAAATGATAATCCCGATGATTGATTACTTGGCTTTAATTGCAATCTTGCTACTGGTTGAATTGTGGACAGAGTAAATTCAGCAAAGTCGTCATCGTTATCTTCCAACAGCTGCTTATTGCTCTCTTGCTCTATTGAAAGAGTAGAAGATGGTGGTGGGCTTGTCATAGATCTCAGAGAATCGTCTTCAACTGTTAAATTTTCAGAACTTTTTGAAATCAAATATTTTTCAATTCTCTTTATTGTTGAAATCAAATATTCATTGGAGTTCACAGTCTTTGTGTGTCTCATCAATTTCCATAATTGAAAGAAAATCTGCTCTAATATTGTATCAAAGTTTGTTGAATCATTCTTTTGTGACAATTTTGTGAAAATTTCATTGTATAATGATATTACGTTTTTCAAAAAATCTGAATTGGAAAAATTCTTAGGTGATGTGTTGTGAATGATTGGTAACAATTTCTCAGTGATTGTGAAATTGTCCAAGGAATTGTTGTCACTTTTCAACAAGACGACAAATGAATTTATTGTCAAATTTTTAATTTTCAATGAAGTTGTCTTGGAAAATAATTGACAAATGTCAGGAAATATCACATTACTTATGGTGTTGTAGTTCTGGAAACTGACAAATGTTTTCAAGTTTGACAATACACGCTCTTGAAGCAATAATTGTTGTTGATTATTCTCGGTAGATACTATACCACTCTTGAATATTGTTATCAAAAATTTTCCAAAATTTTCGAAATTTGAATTATTATTCTCATTTATTCCCAATTTTTTTTCAATCGTGCTCAAATTATTTATGATCACAATTTTAGATGAGGTCAATCCTTGTGCTTGAATGGCCTGATTCAATCTGGGGAAAACTTTCTCCATGAATGTTAATTGTGATAAGGTTTGAGAAATCAAGAAAATATTTTCAATTATTATAGTGATTAATGACTCTTCCTCTGTTGATGCCTTCTTCTTCGAATCCTTTGTATATGTATCTAATAAATCACAAAGTATGGGTAAGAATTTGTTCAACAACAACATCTTGGGGAATTCCAAAGCATGCACCTTAAACTTTGTTAAAAATTTATATTGATCTTCTAAATTTTGACTCAAAAACAGATCAAAGAAATTCAAAATTTTGATCAATTCATTGTTAAAAATATTGCTTTCGGTGAACTGATTTATATCCCATTGATTCTGTTGATAATTAAGTAGTATAATCAAAGATTGCAAATAATTTTCAGGTATATTTCTGAAGAAACTCATATTTCCACTATGTAATATATTGTCCAATTTTTTCACATCTCTCTCATACTCTGTAATGTTATTATTCTCACAGCCAATAACATATCTAGTTGAAGAATTAACATTTTTGCTGTTGAACAAGTAAAAGATTAAACAACCAATACTGAACAAGTCATGTTGAAAACTCAATTTTCTGTTTAGAATCAAATCAGGTGAACTGAATCTGAAGTTTACATTGACAAACCCTGGCATTCTTGGATCGAATGTGTCCAAGTCAGCGGAACCAGTCTCAATGTTTTGCAAGAAATTCAATCCTGATAATTTCCAATCAAAATTCTCATTGATGAATATCGTTGAAGGTTGTATGTTCAAATGAACCGATTGCAATGTTTCATGCAAAAACTTTACACCTTGTGATACTTGTAAAAGTCCCTTTGTTATCATAATTTCATCCAATTCTTGTTTATCCATTTTCACCAAATTATTCAACACATATTCAGTGACAAACAATGCCCTCGATTTATGATCTTCCAAGGGCTCTAATACCTGTAATATGGAAGGATGCTTCAACCTCACCAAGCTTGAAACATAATTCTTCAAGACTTGGAAACAATCATCGAGTATCAACTGCTTGTTTGACTTGTTTATGACACCCAATTTGTTCATTGCATTCTCAAACTTCTTCTTGTCAAAAATCCACACCGAGCATTGCTTCTTGGAAGTCTTGTGTTTCAGAGGGTAAATCGTCCAACCATCAGTAGAGAACAACGGATTCGTCGACACAGAATAGGTCGACTCTATTCCAGAAGATTTGAAAACTTTGAACATCTGTGCTCTGGACTTTTCACAATTGCAATCTTTTTGTTTCAGTTTCTAGAGATATACACTTGTTATTGTTTTTTTACATGGATATTTCTTTCTTCCCAATTCGTTACAATTGATCTATACACGACTTCTAGATCAACTAAGCATTACATTCATTTCCCAGTCTTTTATCACATCGCACCAGCTATTCCTCTTTTCATTGGTGTTCTTCCTTCTCCATACTTCCAACATTATCTGCCTTGCTACCCAGTAACTTCCTATTCCACTTTGACTTATCTTAGTTCCCCAATCCTTGAATCCATTTTGTAAAAAATACGTCATCGCCTCAGATCCAGCAATAAATCCTTGCCAAAACAATGGAATGATTAATGAATCCTTGTTATCTCTTGTCTTATTTTCCGCCATCAGTTGTATCAAATTCAAGTGAATCAAGACTTTTTCCACATGATCTTGTAAATACATAGGATTTACATTTATCACGAATCTCTTGAAGTAAATCACTAATCCATGATAGAATGATAGTACATGGTGGTAAATACCTTCATGTCTCTTGGTTAAGAATTTCTTGCTTTGAGAATCATCTGTTTCGTATAATTTCCATTCCAACGTCCAATCTTTCAATTTAGTATCAATCTCTGAGGCCAAATCCTCAAAAAACTTGGGGATCATTAATATGTTATCTTCATGGTATTTCTTGAACCTTACCAAATGGACAATCTCCGAAAATAACAAAATCAAAGAGTTGGGTAAGCCATAAAATGCATCTGACGAAACCAGGTCATCGTTTAATTTATTTTTGGATAATTTGAAAGATGTTCTCGTTATATCGATGAACAGCGGATTCATGATTTTTTTCATTGGCTCCTCTTCCTCTTTCTCATCATCGGAATTGACAATATACTCGATCTTGATTTTCCCCTGATCGTTAATCTTTTCATGAAACATACCTTTTGGTTTTACAGCCAGCGAGGGACTTTTATATTCTTCTGGTGACTTGTGATCTATGAGGAAATCTTTATAATTTTTTTCATTCAAGTAAATTTCCTCCTTCTTAATGTTATCCAAACTAGTGGAATCTTGTATCAACTTCAAATTACTGAAGATTCTATGCAAAATTAATGCCTTAGACGACAATTTTTTCTTCGTTTCCATTTTCTTACTGATAAATTTTTCACAAATATCGAGATGCAACTTACAATCACTCATAGTTCCCCACACCATATCAACTGTCACCATCGATAAAACGGCAACAAGAACGTCTTTATATTTCTGGCTAAGAACATCATCGAGTAAACAATTTTTCAAAAAAATGGTTGCCTGTTGTCTCAATTGAATACCCAAATTCAAATAATACTTCATCTCATCACTATTTCTATTGAACTTACTTTGTAAATTGAAAGCACTAACGGCCAATAAAGCATTCAACAAGCAATTTTTAGCATTCGAAGTTTTTCCAATTGATCCCAACTCTCCAACTGCCATGATCAGTCTTGGAAAATAAATAAATTTCCACGGATTCTTGGGTAATGGAATCACCGTCATCATGTCAGCTACTTCCTCGATGTAATAGTTCAAAAGATACCTCGTCATCGGGTGCACTAATAATGATGTTTGTTGAATAGGTATATTGTCGATTTTTAATGAATCTGGAAGTGGAGTTGTTTTTACAACTTCCATTATAGCCGATGGCATCTTGGAAGTTCCATCTGGAGCATGTATTGATATTTCATCTTCTTGTAAATTATCTGATTGTTGTGTTGTTGTATTAGGGGATGATGAGCTTATAGATTGTAGCTCGTTGTTTGCATTCAATTTGAATTTTGGCACTTGTGTTGAAGGCCTTCTAGTAGGCGGTAACTGTTGTTGAGGAGTAAACAGAGGGAATTGTTTATCGAACTGGTTGTTACGATGAAACAATAAACTGAACATCTCATCTTGATTTTGTTGTTGTTGTTGTTGTTGTTGTTCATATGGTAGATGCTGCGGCAGAACTTCCTGGTTGATAGCAGAAGTGTTTGAAGGGCCGTTTTCATTCAAGTTGAAAAAATCCAAAAAATGCGTGTCACCATTTAACGCAGATACGGTCAATAATGCATCGTCTATTAAGTCTTTACTCAACCATTCGTTTCCCTGTAACAGACTTGGCATTGAACTGAAGAAATTAATCTCCGGCTGTTGTTCCTTTGCTGTTGTTGGATTTGACGGAAGCACAACGGCCTCATTTGTGGGACTGAAAGATGATGATACAGATGATGATGAAGGCGGTGGTGGCAGTGGTGGATCTTGACTGACTTGAGAACTCGGAGTTTCCAACGGAAGAGTCTTCTTCATCTTTTTCAGCTTATTTCTAGGATTGGGCACATAATGTCTTTTTTTATTCGGGTGCTCCTGCCCTCTAAATACTCCAAAAGGCCCGAGCATTTTAATCTTATCGTCTTCTAACGCTGAATTGTTGTGTAATATACCCAAATGGTCATCCATGTCCTCGTATGTCTTGTAGTTCTCTTTATATTTAACAAATGTTATATTACGTCGCTGGAAATACTGATCATCTCTGACAATGTTACCTGTATGTGGAGTGGACTCCTGGTTACCGTATTTATCAAAGGTAACTGGAGTTGACCATCTCAATTTGATGTCATATCCGTAACAGTGGAAACCAGATTTCTCGCAACGGTAGCATTCTGGCTTCCTCAAGTCACATTTGACTTTCCTGCTACGACATGTCCAGCACCCAGTAAACGTCTTCTGCCTCTTCGGTACTGTTTCAGACATGGCCTCTGGTCCCAGTGGTTGTGTGTCTCTTTCCATTTGTATTGCATAAGGCATCAAAAAGTTTTCTTTTTAGATTTCTTTGTTTTCTTATGGAAAACACCCAAATGCAGGCAGCATCCCTTTTAGGAAGTCATAAAATATTCACCTTTATAAAAAGCGTAGAGCAAAGCAATTGAAGAGAGAGACCAGGTACCATTGGCAATAGAGATAGAGAATGGTCAATTCTATAATCAATGACTCTGTGAAAAGCAATATTGAGTGCTTGGACTCTTATACAACTGTTTTGCTACAACATATCGATGAGCTAGAACTAGATTATTTACAACACAATCCATCAATTGAAGCAAATTTATCGATTTTAAAAGAGAGTTTTTACAAGACCTTCAACTTGGCACAAAACGTATTATCGAAGTCTCAATTCAAGAGTAAAGATGTGGCTGTTGATCAAAGCAAATTGTCGTTACTGAATTTGGCTGACAATTTGAAACCGTTTGAGCTGGGTTTGATATCAACAAAGATCTATGAAGATGAGTCTTTTAAAAGTTTAGATCCAAGCAAGAGAGATGACATAAAAATTGTCTGCAAATTGGAGAAATCAATTTTAATTTACAACCTTTTATTATTGTACATTGTCATCTCGAACCGTTTATTGAAAAAGACAATACCATTGTCAAACGATATAGAATATTTTGATGACTTGTTGAGTTCGAAGATCTCATTTGGTGTTTACTGCTTGCAGAACTCACCCCTCACGCTTTATCAATTGGGAAATGACGTTTACCAGGATTTGTTCAATTTCGCTACTCCAAGGTCAAATATCTCAGCTCCAAGCTGGTTGCCTTCAAACTACCATAATGTATATCTGAAGTTGATCAATTTCAAAAATTTGTTATTTGCAGCAACATTCAATAACTTGCACAAGGTTGTGTCACCAAACTTTTTCTTGGTTAAAAACTTTCAGAAGTCACCACCGAGATTGAGTTATATTTCGGCGGTATTGGGTACTCCATTTTTTTCTCTGAGGCAAAGTATCTTGACCAAGAAGCAAAATTTGATTTCACTTAAACATGCCAACGCTGAAAAGTTGGGACTCATGCTCAATGAACTTCCAAACTTCCAGAAATACACTCCTCCGGAAGATGAAATTAACATTACCAAATCGACTGACTTTTTAGATAATGAGAACTTATTTGAAAGTATCAATGAAACTGTTGACAAATTGGTGACATCCTTTGAAGGAGGTGATCCCTTAGAAGTTGACTCTTCCTACTCTGACTTCAACACGTCCTTTATCAAATTGAACAAGTTGATTAACCAATTGATTCCAATTCATGCAGAACAAACTAGGATGCTGATATCCCTTAATACCAAACCATCTAAATGGATTCGTTACTGGATCGTAATGTTATTCGGGATAGTGTATGTTCCAACAACGGCAACAACTTTGATTGGTAAACAGCTGGAAATCAAGCAGTGGATACAATCAAATTTGATAGATTCTATTAAGGGATTTTATAAAAATTGGATTTTGAAACCAATGAATCAGATATTGGCCACTGTAAGGCACGATTCGTCATCTGAAATAGCGATTATGTCTCAAAAGTCAATGTCTTCAGACTTGGAGTCTTTGACGCGTATGGCAATTGACTTGGCCATTGATAATTCATCTAGCTTGAGTGCTTCAGAATTGGAGAATTTGAAAACAGAGATATCTCACTCAATTCAAGCTGGTGATTTGACAACTATCATGCTCAACTACGAGCACGTTTTGAAAAACCCTGTCTCCAATTTATTGAAGGGAAAGTTGTTGAGAAGTTTATTGATCCAGATACAAAAATTGAAAGTTGATGGTGATGTAGCCATGAACGGTATTGATAAATTGTTGAAATCACAAGAATTGGTATTTACCGTTGTTGCCCTGTCACCTTCTTTGCTCGTCATATATTACATTTTGAGCTCATTAAATCTGTATTACAAAAATGGTAGTACGAGGTTCAACTCATCTTTAAAGCCAAGGATTTACTCAAATCTCAATAACATTGAAAGGCTACTTACAATCTCAGAGGGTCTGTTCAAAGATTATCAAACCAATGGATTAATACTTTTGGAGGTTATCGAATTGAGATCACTTGGATTATTAGTATTGCCAAAATCCAAAAAGCTGGAATGGATTAGAGACTGTAACGATATTTTAGACAATGATTTTGATACCAATACAAAGTTGAAAACAATATCTAGAATATGGAGAGTCTATAGTAATTACCTTTAAGTTTCGTACGACTCATATTTAGTTGTTGTGTTAAATTCAGATTGTAGTCTTACCCGTATAAGAAATGATGAAATATCTTTAATCTTTTGATAATATATTTTTCTATGTTACTAAGTATAGTTCAAAATTGGACCACATCAATGGATGCTAGTAACGCAACTCTCAATTCAGGGTCCTCACGGATTTACAGCACTCAGTATCATTCATTGTGGTACACGACATTAATATATCTTGTTTGAGGTGCTAATGAAGGTGATGTAGATGGATTCAAGCAGAAAATATTATTGGGAATTGCAAATTGTAACTCCAGTTCAAGTGGGATGTTTGTGTGTGTCATAAAACTTGAATTTTATACTCTTGTGGTGACAGTAATCTCTCAACTCTTTGAGGTCCTGGTCAGAAGAAGTTTTATCAGTGAATATGAAAGTTTGGATTTTTGGGCGAAACTGCTTTTCACTGAGCTCTAACCTTTTTAAGCTACTCAAATCGCAATTGATCTCTGAAATATGTGATCGAAAAACTTCTAAAACTGATAGTTCAGCATTTATATTTTCAATTTTGAGTTGTTCTCCGACTTTATCGAGTTTCAATTCCTGCAACTTATCTGGCATATTTTTAATCTCCTTAATTTGAAATCCATATACCGATAACACTCTTAGGTTCCTCGGTAATGTCCTGTCCAAATCAATTGTAGAACTAGAAAAAGTTTTCAACTCCAAATATTGCAAGTTCTGCAATTCTGAAATTCCATCTATTGTAGAATGTTCTCTAACTTTATCGAGTTTCAAATCTTGTAAGTTGACAGGCATATCTTTAATCCCCTCGATTTTGAATCCATTTATTGATAGCACTCTTAAATTCCTCGGTAACTTTCTGTCCAATTCAATTGTAGCACTAGCACCAGTTTTTAATTCCAAATGCTGCAAGTTCTGCAATTCTGAAATTCCATCTATAGTAAAATATTCACCTTCAACAACCAATTTTTTCAAGTTTATCAATGATGAAAGGTTTTCGAGGTTGCAATCTTGTTCCAACTTAATCTGCAATTCTTCCAATTTTGTCCCTGAAAATATAGGAACACGTTCAAGCTTATTCCCGGATAGGTCCAAAGTTTTCAAATTCGGTAAAGACTCGTCAAAGTGGTCCTCAAATATCGAAAGAGAAGATCCTAATTTTAAATATTCCAACTGCGGAAGATCTAAGCGCATCCCAATATCTCCATACTCAGATTTGCGACTCTGAGACAAAAGAAGCTGTTTCAAATTAACAAGCTTGTTCAAATTATTTATATCACATATGCTACCCACTTCTAAATCCACACTCTTCAAGGTGAGTAACTCAGGAATCTCCAACAATGTTATTTCAACGATTTTCAATTCTTTGAGTTTGGGAAATTTAGTAACGTAATTTGAAGCAACACCGTTTGGCATTTCGTTAAAGTCGAAAAATACTTTCTTTTGAAAATCTAAAACACGTTTCTTAGTAAGCTCCGAGTCGAAATATTTCTTAGAAAGTATAAAAGGCTCTCCATGAAATTCTACCTTCCTTGCCTGTAGTAAATGGGGCTCCTTTTTCAAAATTTGATGAATGACTTTCAACTCTCCTTCATGACCATGTGAATCTTCTTTGGGATACAAGAACAACCACAAATGTTTCACTGGAAACGGAAAGTACAGCCCTTCCTTCAGTAAGATTTTGGAACCTCGATGTACGTTCTTAGTGGGTAATCCTAGATTTTTTGACTCTGAAGGAAGAAGCTCATCACGTCCGATAACGATCAGCTGGTAAGCTTGTGACAGTTGTTCTATAGAAGAATCATCAGGAAAAACGACCCGTAAGGCTTCCAAAGTAATAAAATCTTTTGACAAGTATGTTAATATCTTCAAACTTAACTCCAACGGTAATTCGATCATTGTTTACGGGATATTATATTACCATGTGGCTGTATAGAAACAACACTTCCAATTTTTTGAAGCAATTCTTGACTTATTTGAATCAACTCGTCCTTCTATTGTTCTTGGTTAAAAGAAGTCTTCACCTTCTTTGTTAATACGTTACATTCACCAAAAATATATGATAGATAGTTGAGAAAACAAAAACAAAAACAAAAAACAATTGATAACAGTATTAGTACGTTTTGTTATCTACAAATACACGATGATCATTTTACAATTGATTCAATGTTGTAGATCGGCAGTTATCAGTTGTTAAACAGACATTAATGAGTTCTGGTATGACACCCATGTAATGTAGTCATAAACTGTTCAATGATGGTTACAATTTTAAGGTTGATAGAAATTCAAAATATCAGATCAAGGTTCAAAGTGGAGATGATGATGATGATAAAAATTATGAAGAATATGATATAGCGAGATAGTGGTTAACCATTACCTAATCAACCTCAGGAGTTTAAGATAGGCTGTTTAGTTGTGTCTCGGTAATTAGACAATTTCAAATACTGGATCTATTACATGGTACATGTGGTATATAATAATATTTCAAAGTGCGTCTTGATATGTATACTCCATAGTGTAATGAACTGTCTCAACAGAGTTTTAGTTTTATAAGACAGACACTCTCGTGTGATATCTATTACTCTTGCACATGTGTAAATCCCAACTTTGTAGAATCGGTTTTGTGGTTTTGGCTTTGTGGTTTTAACTTTTTTGTAATTATAAAAAAAATAAAAAATCCCCAAACTCTTTTACTCATCTTTTATTTATTCCAACATATCAAAGGCGTCAATTGGTTATAGTATGATCTGCTCAATCCTACTAGAGGTAAGTATCAAAATGCCTTGATATGGATATATACAAATATGGCTACGATAAGTATTATCAGCGGGAATTTTTTTACTCTATTAATATATATTGGTTCTATGAGATTCGCTCACTCATACAATCAATCCTTGATCATCAAAGATACTAACCTTACTTCTATAGATTCAAGATGACCATCAAAGATTTAGAAATCGGGAACAAACAAATTATGTTGCACCCTGGGCTAAAAGTTGATCTCGATCGCAGGAATGCTCAACCAGTGATCTTGAGATACTTATGCTTGGCGGTCAAGAACTCGGAATAATAGTATTGGATCTGATATATTTACAAAAATGGCTACGATAAGTATTATCAGCGGGGTCTTTTTACACAATTTATATATATTGGTTCTATGAGATTCGCTCACTCATACAATCAATCCTTGATCATCAAAGATACTAACCTTACTTCTATAGATTCAAGATGACCATCAAAGATTTAGAAATCGGGAACAAACAAATTATGTTGCACCCTGGGCTAAAAGTTGATCTCGATCGCAGGAATGCTCAACCAGTGATCCTGAGATACTTATGCTTGGCGGTCAAGAACTCGGAATAATAGTATTGGATCTGACATATTTACAAAAATGGCTACGATAAGTATTACAGCGGGGTCTTTTTACACAATTTATATATATTGGTTCTATGAGATTAGCTCACTCATAGGATCAATCATTTTTAAATGAGATACTAACATCAATGCCTACTTTTGAATTTTGACATCAGCAAGACAGTTGAGTTCAGCTGCTCACATGAGCAGCCTAATGAGATGCCTCAGAGGCGGGCAGTTGACTTCTCTCCAAGCTGATCTTATTTGTGGACTGCTCACCCACACTTAAGGGATGCTATGGATACGGTTGACTACTTGTCTTGAACAAGGTGAGCTCGGTGTCATTGCCAAATACTCAGAATACATGTGGAGCTTGAAATTGCTCCACTGCCAAAGCCAGAGGGAACAAAAATTTTAGAGTTGAAAAAAAGGGGGACAGAACCAAGAGCCCCATGATCAACTCTATGTAGACAATTCCGCCTGTTGTAGCCTCCTTTCTACGTAGTTTCTGGGGCTATTAATGGGCGGATTGAATGGAAACCTCAATGTAAGGCGGAGCGTTGACTTTTTGAAACGTGATTATTACTTCAGATTTTCAACATTCAAAAATTTGGCTCGTGAAGTATCAAGGTGTGATCCTACAGTTAATTTCATTCGCTGGTCTGTTGAAAATAGAATGAAAGATAGATTGATCAATGGTTAATGTTTTTACGAAGCTTCCACGGTCATGAAAGCATAACATTGATATAAGTACTTTCGACGTGGAAAAAAAATTAACTGTGGAAACCTAAATAATGCAAAAAGTTTTAAATCTCCTTTTCTCCCTTTCCAACGCCAACGTGAAAACTATGAGAATTCGAAACACGTATGATGAGATACCTCTTTCTAGTGATTTCCTTGTTTTCCAGGCAATCGTTGCTCCCCATATTCGTTTTACGTAGCAAGCAAGATGACGATATATTTTCAAATAAAATAAAAGGCTGCTTCCTCTACCATCTCTTGAGAATATTGAGCTTTTATATTTTGTTTTTGCTGCTAAATCCTTTAATAGCCCACTTATAATCTGGCAACAAATTTCTCATTACCATAAGAACCCTCTTTCATGATTTTTAAACCTGTAAGTAAGCCATCGAAGCCACCCAGGAGTGCTGATAATGGAATACGTCTGACACCTTGGTTGTCGATTGAAAATTGAATTTCCTTGGTGAATTTTGAGGTTCTATCAACAAAGCTCTTCTCAGCTTTGATTAATGTTCCATAAAAATCAAGATCTTCACCATCAGCTAAATATACTAAAGTTTGACTAAACTTGACTTCATTCGTTTTCAACGGAACATCGAGGTATTTTTCAGTCAACCTTGACAAATTGTCAATGAACACAGGTTTAGTGTTTGACAAAATTTCATAACTTTTTTTGAATGATTCCTTATCTGAGAAAGAGTCAAGAGCATAGATGATATCATCACCAAAGTCATTTCTGATCTTTGAAACAACTTCAGGATCCTTATAATCGTATAAAGCTGTAGCTCCCAATTCTTTCAAGTACTCAAATCTGTTTGAAGAAGCTGTGACAACAACATTTTTGAATCCTAACCATTTGGCAACTTGGATGGGGAACGCACCAGCTGCTGTAGCTCCACTCCAAATTAAAATGGATTCATTAGAATAATCTTGTCCAATCCCAATGAATAATAAAATGAGAAACCAACGGTGAACAATGATAATGACACAGATGCAGCTCCTTCATAAGTGGCGATCTTCCCGGATGGAATTGTTTCTTCGGTTGTTAACTTCAAATCGTAATTGTACTTAATCGTAGTCAATGGGTCAGTATTAACATATTCTGAAAATGCAGCTGGGTATGGAATTGGCTTATAGCAACCGCGAAGAAAAGTGGAAACATTATCACCAACTTTAAATGCCCCCTTGGCATTTTTCCCAACTTTAACAACGACCCCTGAGGCATCAGCTACAACAATTGAATTAACTACAGGGCCAAAAGCAATATGTTTCCAATCTGTTGGATTTAATGCAAATGCCTTGGTTTTAATGACAATTCTATTATCATCAGTTTGTTCAATATATGGAATTGTGGAGATCTTTGGTTGATTGTTTTCTCCAACAACCAACATTAATAACTTTTAGGTATTTGGTGAATTGCTCAGTCATGGTTCATATTGTACTGTTCATCCAAAAGTATAAAAATATACCGGTTGTGCAATTATCATATATAAAATCTCTTATAGAGATATTTTTTTTTATTTTTTTTTGGCTTATTAATAAATGTTGTCATTTCCTGTAATGTTTTCTAACACATTAAAGCATATTTATTTTGATGATGTTCAAGTTTTAGTTTTATAGGATATGAAGACCGCTAATTGACCTCACACATTCTCACAGAAATATAGCAATCGGGAGAACGCATTTATCGATTTATGCTAGATCTCGCCGAGGCATTCCAGAAAATGTTACTTCTGAAAATGAACAAAGTTATAGAAGAACAGAAACTCAAAACTAAGTAATACTGTGTGATAATACCGGTCGACAAACGTGATTTCCGGGTCATTCCGTTTTCATTTTGCTATATGGACTTCAAATCCGAGGTCATTTCCGAGGGTTCCGGATTGTTAGTGAGAGTCGAAATGAAAGGGCGGTAAATTTGGTGGGAAGGAGTGACGGGAGGTGAAAAGGGCGATTGTGGGCGAAGGAGCTTTTGGATGATAGGCGTTATTGGTGTGAGGTTGTAGAGGGGATCGAGGAGTATCGATAGACATATTAACATTGACAACTTTTTTTAGCTAGATATGTATTA
>PPKU02000143.1:0-19768 GCA_003706265.2 Nakazawaea holstii | reverse complement strand
ATGTTGGATGACTTTTCTTTTTTTCTCTTTTCGCAGTTTCCCAGTCACTGATATTTTAACTCATCGGGTGGGATCGAGTATATATATACTGCGATGCTTTCCCCATGAATGACAACCCCGTATTGTTTTGAAAACTTCATTTGCATTAAATTTAATATTCGCTGAGCTTTCTATATTTCCAATTCAAACAGAAAGGACAATCAATCACCCCGGCCTTCCGGAACAATCACTAGATCAGTCATTATATATATATATTTCACACGCTTTCAGACATACAATGAGAGTAAGAAGCAACAACCAAACAACGACAGCGGCAACTGTTATCAAGAGTTCTCCAGTCATGGAAACTCAAAAGCCACAATCTTTGAAAGGCTTTGATTTGTCACATCCGGACAACTTTGATTTGAACGTTATCGTTTCACTATCAAGTTATTTCAACAAGGTCAGTTTAGAATATTTTTCAAGAATTTTGCATAGTTATTCACTCGAGATTTTACATCTGTCCATGCCAGAGGCTGATAAACATTATTATTACAGGTCTTGTATGAATATTTACGCTGCTTGCTTATACCAAATGTTTTCACAAAGGGCCAAAGAAGAATTGACAGATTACATAAGGAAGAAGAAGAAGTTTTTAAATGCTACTAATAAATTCGAAGTATTAGCTTCTCAAAAGAGGTCCAAAACAAAGAAGAGTAAAAATCCAATTAAAACTTCACCATTATTGTCATTGTCCAAGTCATCAATATCGAAAAAATCATCCACAACAACCACAAATACAAATAATAAACTCTCTGAAATATTGCAAAAAAACATTCTTGCGTCAGAACCATTATTGCATGATTATAAACTGTTGAGATATCAATCACATGTATTAGGTAACATTGCCGAAGCTAACATTTTAGATTATCTTTTCATCAATTATATCAACACTTCCAAATTCGTTTCAAATTTGAATTTCATCTCCAGATGTTTTGTCTCCTCTTTTGAAAAAGCTGAAAATATCATCAAGAGGAAACAAGACCGTCAACACACCAGTTCATCATCAACAGACTCTACATCTTCAAAAGATTGCAATTCAATCAATTCACTAATGATCAATTCTATTGGCTCCACATTGAATACCCCAGTTACAATAACAAAGATGAAACCCCTCAATATAGATAATATCAACCTGGGTAGTAATAGTGATGGAGATGATCTCAACGGCATTTTGAGCAATACCAACCAAGCTAAAAAAATTTCCAAAAGATTCAGTAATAACAGACAAAAGATGTTTCGTTGTCATAGTTCAAAAAACAATGATTTGAACATGAGTGAGAACGATAGCAATGACGTTTCATCTGTTGATAGTACACAGTCTGAATTACTTCATTAATGGAAGCTGCATTTTGTTTTTGTGTTTAAATTTTTTTCTTCAATTCACATACATAGATATATATGTTCCCTTTTGTATAACTTACCATTTCATCTATTTTATCTATTGATTTTGTAAACCAGTTTTGAATTTTTCATTTGAATTGCCCAAATAGGAAGTCTACATCTCGTACTATGTAAAAAAAAAATTTTATCTTTGTGAAAAATTTAACACTAGAGATTATCTCATCTGATTGACTGAGTATATAATAATAGACATGTCTTCCACTAAGCAAAGAGTGCAACAGGTGAGAAGTGCCACATTACCTGCTCAGACCACACCTGAGCAAAGGTACTGGAGAGGGTTCACCAATACTCAGTTGGTTAAAGAACATAATGCAGTTACACATATTCATTTCAACCCACTCTCACCACATGATTTTGCAGTAACATCATCCACAAGGGTACAAGTATTTTCTTCAAAGACCAGGCAAGTGCTGAAAACTTTTTCGAGATTCAAAGATATTGTATACAGTGGTGAGTTTAGAAACGATGGGAAATTGTTGGTGGCTGGAGACCAAACTGGGTTGGTGCAAATTTTTGATTCCATTCAACCAAGAACAATATTGGTGACATTGACACCTAGTTCTTATCCTACCCATGTGACGAAGTTTCACCCTACTAATTTGACAAATTTGTTAACTGCATCCGACGATAGAGTAGCTAGATTGTATGATATATCAAGACCACAACTGGCTATAAATTCTTTCAGTAATCATAATGATTATATCAGATCAGCCACTTTTTTGCCAGGAAGCAATTTAATAGCTACAGGTTGTTATGATGGATATATCAGAATATATGATCCAAGAAAAGACAATAGTGAAGAACCTGTGATTCAATTTGATCAAGAAGATCCAGTGGAAGATTTGTTATCATTGAACTCGACTAGTTTAGTATCATGTGGTGGTCCATCTGTGAAAGTATGGGATTTAACCGCTGGTAGATTATCAAGAGATATGTCAAATTTCACAAAGACTGTCACTTGTTTATCTGATGCTGGTGAACGAGGAATCTTGGCTGGTTCTTTAGATGGACATGTAAAAGTTTTTGATTCTACTTCATCAAATTGGGATGTCAAATTTGGTTGGAAATTCGGTAGTGGAGTGTTGAGTTGTGGTGTATCTCCAAATCATAAACATTTTGTTGCAGGTTTGACAAGTGGATTGTTAGCAATAAGAACGAGAAAGACAGAACCAAAAGTGAAACAAGGTGTACAACAATCTTCAAAATCGAATGCATTTGCCAAGATGATGAGAGGTTCAGAATATCATGGTGAATATGAACATCGTATTGTTAATGATAAGCAAAAGACAACACAGACTAAGAAATTGAAACCTTTTGAAAAATCTTTAAATGCTTTCAAATGGTCTGAAGCCTTGGATAACGCTTTCATTCCTGGAATGTCAAAGGAATTGACAATGACTGTTTTAGAAGAATTGAAGAAAAGAGGTAAAGTTAGAGTTGCATTGTCAGATCGTGATGAGACGAAATTGGAGCCATTATTGACATGGTGTCTTAAGACAATTGAAGATGTCAGGAGTGTTAATGTTGTGGCGGATTACATAGGTGTGGTGTTGGAAATGTACGGAAACGTTATTGAAAAATCTCCAATATTGGAAGAATTAATTGTTGCATTGAAGAAGAAAATTATACAAGAAATTGAAAAGGCAAGAGAAGCACAGCAAATTGAAGGAATGTTGGAGTTGTTAAACGTATAGATAATTACCTCCTTCCCCTTTTGAATTTCCCCCTATTCTTGTAATGAATTTTCATTCTGACAAAATTGGTATTGAGCAATTTGAATTTTTCTTGTTGAGGTAATGTATTGGTGTCGTTGACTTTATCATTACCATCGTCATCTTTTTCTTCTTCTGATAATGATGACTCCTCTTCCTCCTTCTCATCTTCAAGATTGTTCAAAATCATCTCGTTATGATTAGCGTTATCTTCATCGCTTGAATATTCATTATCCTTCTTCAACAGATCTTGGGCATTTTTATCTAATCTCTTCAATTCGTCATGAATATCAACATTTATTAATTCATCTTGATCATCTAATTGTAGCGGTTTTATTTTTCTTCTCTTTGTTGATCTCTTTTGTGTCTTGGCACGTTTCCAATTTCTCTTTGGTTCTTGTTCTTGTTCACCATCATCTTTTATCTCTTCCTTTTGTTCAGATTCTTGATCCTGTTGTTTGATTGTCTCAACAACAGTATTCGGTATTTCTTGATCCTCTGTTCCATTCATTAAGTTCCATTCTTCGTCCTCTTGTTGGCCATCATGAGCTTCTTGGTTCTCCTTCAGAATTATTTTATTGAGATCTTCTTCGTCCTTCTCGTACTTGATAACATCGTCTTGGATTTGATTTAACTCATTCATCATTTCGAACAAACTTTTCCTTTTGACATTTATTCTAATTGGTGAAAGCATAGGCGATGGCTCTACATTAAAATCGAGCAAAACTGATGAGTTTTTTGGTGTATGAACAGGCGTGTGTACCATCGGTGATTTGACTTTGACACCATCAGAGCCCAATTTGAAGACTTCCTCTTGCGATGAAGGCTTCACAGGAGACATTCGACTAGCAATTCGCCTCAAATACAGTGGAGTTTCCATAACTTTTTTCGACAGCGTCGCTGATGCCCTTGCTGCAGGTGAGTGATGTGATGAAACAAATATTGTTCTTTTCTTGCTTGGAGTCTTAAACACCATATCTTCATTCTGCGACTTCAAAACTTCATCAACTTCAGGGTCACTGGTAACAGTTTCTTTGAAGACTTTATCGATGGGCGACTTCACTGGGATATCAAAAATACTCAATACTCGTCCTTGTAACTGAGGAGTTGGTCCAATTTCTTTCATCGGGAATGGTGACGGTGGTAGTGGTGGCTCGTCTTTCTTTTGTGGAGTGGCATATTTCCTCTTACTTTTCTGCTTAGTAGGCGTCGTTAAAAAATTCTCCTTTTCCTGTTGGTATTTCAAATCTTTCTTGTACTTGTTGTACTTCTTATATTTATATTGGATTTCAGCATTAGATTTAATATCCTCTTGAGTGGGTTTGGTACCGTTATTATTCTTTGAGAACGTGTACTCCCAATCCTTAATCTCTTGCTTGAGTTTGAGTATCTTTTCGTTAATTGTGGGCACCGTCGTCATTACCACCAATATTCAAGTTGTAAATTGTATAGAGATAATATAAATTCATGTCGCGTAGTGAAATAAAATTAAAAAAAAAAAAAAATCGCTTAGAAAAGCAAAACATCACGAAGAGGTGAAGAACAAGAACTGCGAGAGATGGATAAAGAGTTTACTTACTTCATCGTCGATTTATCACCTATCATGGGTGGTAAGCATAATGGGAGAACTGTTTCTGACTTGGAGTATGGCTTGGAGTATCTTTTTGGAGTGATATCTCAAAAGATTCTTAGGGCAAAGAAGACGGATCAAATATCAGTGATAGGATTACATCACCCTGAAACTGAGAATCCACTTGCAACAGAGGATTCAAATACAAACATCAAGATCATTGCAAAGATGCAGCCTTCTTCTACAGCTTTGTTGAAGGATTTGAAACGTCAATTGAAGGTCAATTATGAAAACTTTGCTGAAACAGAGGGGGACATTATCAAAGCCTTACTTGTTGCATTCGCCATGGCACTTGAACAAACAAAGGGTGGCAAGAAGTCAATTATCAATATAGTGCTTATCACAAATAATAAAACTCAAATGGAGACTGACGATGAATTAGGTGAGCAATTGGCAACCATTTTGGAGAGATGTAACAATGCAAGGATCCATGTTGCATCCATTGATTTTAATCAATATGACCAAGATGACGATATCAAGCGTCAAAACGAGTTAACATGGAGAAGTCTTTTTGAGAGGATCAATAATGGTTCCTCTATATTTCTATACGATGAACTGTTAGCATTGACAACCGATATATCAAAGTCTATACCCAGACTTGTCAGACCAGTGAGGACATTTGACGGTGAATTAAGATTAGGATGTGATCTTGACGCTATTGATCAACTTCGATTTGCAAGTAAGGGATTTGGAGTTGATGATGATCTTACTTATGATCAAAATCACGATCCCATCTCTTTATGCATGAAGGTTGAAGGTTTCCCATTCATCAAAAAGGATAGCTTGATGAGTGCAAAGACGTTTGCAATCTCATCTTCTGCTGAAAATCAGCTGTCGGAGGAAAAAATACATCCTGTCAAATTCATCAAGGATTATAAGGTCCGTGATATCACTCTGCAACTGGATGAAAATGAAACGAAATCGATTTCACTTTCAGAGACCATGAATGTCTTTAGGTATGGAAGTTCTTTTGCTCCATTGACTGAAAATTTTGAAAAAATTGCAAAATTTAGAAGTTACCCCGGTATAGATATAAGAGGTATCATGAAATTGGAGGATTTACCTATTTGTTACTTGACAGATGAATCAATGATCATTGTCAATAAGGGTGATACTGGTAGTCAAAGAGATATAGAAAATTTCAATTCAATGTGTCTGGCCTTGTTAAATTTGGGATCTGTCGCCATCGTGAGGTACGTTTTGAAACTCAATGCTGAAGTGAACATGGGAGCGTTGATACCAACTATAATAAATGCAGACAAATTGGCAAGCTCGGAGAAGAGAACACACTCGGACGAGTCTTTAATGAAGGAGGCATATTGTTTTGCATTGGTAAGACTTCCTTTCAAAGAAGATGAGAAAATTCCAAACTTTAGCAAATTGAGTAGAGTGATAAAGAGCGAAGCTGATAAGAAATTTTCAAAATATATACCTGATGAGGAAATGTTGGATACAATGACAGAATACATTGAAGAGATGGACTTGGATAAAGCGGATTTGAAAAGACAAAATGATGAGAAATATCTCACGCCAAATGAGTATGAATTCTCATTACCCGTTCCGTTAAATTTGGTCCATATGCAAAAGGATATTGAATCAAAAAGATTGAATGAAGTCACTGCCAACTTGATGATTCCTTCTCCAGGTATTCACATTTTACAAGATATCTTGAAAAAAGTTATAATCGAGATGACTTCCCTAAAAAATGTTGACAAGATTGAAGATGATGAAACGTCATTGCAAGACATAATTTTGCACAACAAAGAAAAAATTGACCAAATAATAAAAAATTACAATGACAATTTGGAAATTGAAGTTTCGAAACCAAAAATCTCTCCTGACTCAGAGATTGTTAAAAAGATGATCAAAATCTTTGATAATAAACCAATTGAGCAAGACAAAAAGAAATCAAGGAGATCTGAAAGAGATGAGGTCTTAGTTAAAGCTTTTGATAATGATGAAGAATTCGATATAGATGAGATCTTAGCAAGTGGATATTAAGATGACAGTTGATGACGACTACAATAATGAACTAAAACCAAATACAAAAGCTTGAAATATTATGATATATAACACAATTGACAAAGTAGTAAAAAAAATTGGAGAGAGGCATCCCTTTATCTAAAGCTCCCCACCACATAAAAAAAACAAAAAAAAATTTATCAAAGTAACATGCATCTCTCGTCTATTAAATCATCAAACATTATCCTTCCTTTTTTATTCTTTTGTTATTTTTTTCTTATTATATACCAAGAGTTATTATTGTCAAGATAACAACTTCTTGGATCGCTTATCAAAAGAAAAAAAGTTTCAAAAAAAAGGAAAGAGCCAAAAAAAAATGAACAAAAAGGAAAACTTGTTTATTTATTCAATAATAATTGATGTTCAAGACTTCAGTTACTTAAAGCGTCTCTGGCCCAAGTTGGTAAGATGAATGAAGCAGAGTGAATTTCCTTGTTGTAATATTTGAACAATTTCTTTTCAGTTTCCGCATCAAAAACTTTTAATGGTTTTGAGACAACAGCGTTTGGATCTTTGGAACAAACCATAAATCCAATTTGACCTGATGGATAAGTAGGAATAGTAGTATAAGCGTATTCAGCAACTGGGAAAACTTCTGAACAAGCTTTTTTCAAATCCTTGATGATTGGTAAATGTAACCAGATGTTTTCAGCTTGAGTGGTAATGACACCCTTTTCAGTTAATGCATCGTGTAATAATTGGAAATAAGGTTTTTGGAACAAACTTTCAGCTGGACCTTCTGGATCTGAAGAATCAGTAATGATGACATCAAATGTATTTTTGTAATCATCCAAGAATTTGAATCCATCACCGATGAAAACCTTAACTTTTGGATGTTTATATGAAGCAGACATCTCTGGTAAGTACTTCTTAGAGACTCTGATAACAGCTTCATCAATGTCACACAAGATAGCTTCTTCAACACCTTCATGTTTAACAACTTCTCTCAAGACACCACCGTCACCACCACCAATGACCAAGACTTTCTTTGGGTTTGGATGAGAGCAAAGAGCTAAATGAGCAATCATCTCTTGGTATGAGAATTCATCTCTTTCAGTGGCTTGGATAACGTTATCCAAGACCAAGACGTTTCCGTAATTAGATGATTCGAAAACCAAGACATCTTGATATTTAGATTTTTCAGTGTGAAGAATTTTATTGACTTTTAAAGCCATTGCTTGACCTGGCCACATAGTGTCAGAGATTTCATGGAACCATCCATCTTTGATTGTTGGGTGAGACATTTTTAGTATAAATCGGTTTCAAAAAGGTCTAAGGTGATTATTCAACGATGAAGATGAAAAGATTAAGAAATGAACGGAAGTGAAAAAATTTTTTATCAGAAACTGAAAATCAAAAAAGACTAACTAAACGTAAGAAAATTGTGGGATTTGTACACGACAATTTCTGATTTGACTAGACTATAATGAGAATTGTCTGGCAACTGTTATACCATGGGCAACACATTGAAGTCTTGCATCCAATTTATAACCTTGATCAGCGAATTTATCCATCTCTTCCGGTAAGTTTTTCAAAGGTACAGTGAATGTCTCGATGAATTCATTGTCTTCCAATTCTGGTACTGGGTTTTTGTTTCTCTCATCATTCATATCAACTTTAACAGTGACTAACACTAAATTCGTATTGGTAAAACCCGGATCGTTGAACATTACACGAGTGGTATCGACATGTTTACCAATGTATCCAGTCTCTTCTTTCAATTCTCTCAATGCACAAGTTTCCAATGATTCCTTTGGATCGACTAATCCAGCAGGGATCTCGATACAAACTCCATCAACTGGTGGTCTAAACTGTTTTTGTAAAATAATTTGTGGGCCCTGTGAAGTTTCAATCACAGCAATGATACCAACTCCATCCACGTCAGAACCCTCTGGACGTGTGGTTCTAGATGCCATCTCCCAATCACGGGATTTACCTGAAGGGTCAAAGAAATGGATTTTTTGTAGTTTGACCCATTTGGCATCTTTGGAATCCTATTGGTGTTTTTGTAATGTCAGTATACATAATTTTATCCTCATTTATAATGACAATCATGAGTAAATAATTGAAAACTTACCATGTCGATAAACTTATCGATCTTTGAATCTGCAGGATTACCTTTGCTCGACATAGTTCTTCGTGTTGTTCTTGTTCTTAATTGAGTGAAATTGGTATAGTTTGCAGTTGTTAATGTTATTTGTGAATATAATTTTAATGACAGAGAATTAATTAAAGAAGGAAAATTGCGTCTTATCATTTGAGATCAGTTATCGTTATGAAAACACAATTACACACAATTGCCTTGTATTGCAGTAAATTAGTCTCCTTTTGTTAGTTTGATACAAGAGATAGGCACTATTTGGTCGTCAATTATATACCCAAACTAGAGACACCTTATTCAAAGCAACACTAACACTGTATATATATGACACACTAACAATAAATGTGCAGAATGGATCAAATTCTTGTTTTAAGCAAAAGAAGAAAAAAGTTGAATTTTTGCACTTTGTGAAGAGAGTTCTGTATAGTTGTACATACACTTATATGTCAATAATATTGTATAACCTTGTTGAATTGTGGCCATCCAGTTAACATATAGAACAAGACATTTGCCATCCACTAACAACAACAATCATAGAAGTAATAATAATAACATAATGACGAACTCAACAGATATGAATCTTCTAAAATCCAAAATTCAAGATGAATTGATAAAGAGTGGACAGTACGATCAAATATCAAGATTTCTCAAATTCAAATTAATAGAAAACGGATGGTTTGATAATGTCAAGGCATTATCAACGAAGACAGTTGCCCAACAAGATGATCCAAATTACAATGCATTACTCAAAGAGTTGGAACCAAAACTGCTTCTGATGGTGCCGGATAGTGTGAAAGAAGAGACGTTGATAAAGATAAAACAGTTTTTGGATAGTGTGATTGAAGAGTAGTAGTAGTTGAAGTATATCTATCTTCATGTTAGCTCAATAATGTATAAAACTGGTCAGCATTGTCCATCGTAGGTAGGTAACAAAAGTAGTGTCCGCAAATATCAACTTGTTGTCTCTATGCGAAGAGAAATTGTAAACACGAAAAGGAGAAGAAGAAGAAGAAAGGAAGAGATAGACACGCGACCAAGATTGAGATGGGGTCTGACTTGATAAACGAACAAACCACTACACTAGTGACAACGGTGACAAATATTAGCAACTCTTTTATCTCTAGTAAGTTTATTTAATTTCGGTTCAATGTCTTTGAAAGTTTACTAATTCTTCCTTTCCAGCATTGGATCATTTACCATGTGATATAGTGCGATCGGTTTGGCTTTTGCAATCTTTAAATTTGAAAACTGAAGAACATTTGAACAAGCTAAACAATCTCATCCGCTCAAATAAGGACAAAACGCTGGTCATCGATGACATAATAAAGTTGAAGTTGCAAATCAAGCGATTGAGATTAGAAGCTAGTGAAGAATGTAGATATTTGAAATTAGGTTTAGATCTTCATAAAAAGACCTTAATCGATGATAAACACACAATGAATGAATTGATAAAGTTAAGAGAGGAAAATTTGTTCAAAAACAATAGGGCAAATTTCAAGCAATTCAAGATCCAATTCTTGAGACAAGTAAAAGAAGGAGAAAACAAACCAACTTTAAATAAAAATGAAGGAAGCGACGATTCCACTCGGAAAACGCGATCAATTGCAATGTCACAAATTGAAAAAGAGCAGAAACCTTTGAAACTCAAGATCAAAGTGCCCAAAAAGTCTATTGAACAACAAGATCCCCTTAAAGAAGAGAAGAAAGCTTCAAGGAAAAACCACAAGAAGGAGAAAGTGACTAAAGCGGAGCCTGTGGAAGTCTATTGTTATTGTCGCCAAGGTGACTCTGGCAGGATGATTGCCTGTGATAATCCTGGTTGTAAGATTGAATGGTTTCATTATAAATGTGTCGGTTTGAAACTGAATGAGAAAATTACAAGTAAATGGTATTGTCCCGATTGCTTACCGAAAATAAAACTGAAGAAGCAAAAGGGGTCGAAACCGAACAAAGTAACTAAAGTTCAGCAATCAAAGCAGCAAAAATCCTTATCAAAGGGGAAGAAGAACGGGACTAGAAGATTGAGGTAGCTTGATAGTAAATAGCTTTTCTTTTCAAATATATAGATATACATACAAATCACCAGATTGTCTCATCCAAATAATAAAGAAGACTTAACCCGTTGAAACTGCTGATTACTCCAATACAGCAATATGTGCTGTAAATCATCAATTGAACAAATTCAAATTTTTTTAAAATTGGGAATTGCTCAGCGAGTATTTCCATGATCGCCACTATTATGACAACTGGTATGAGTCCAACTATATAAATTAAACTCAACCTATCCAAAAGAAATCTTCTTCTGGAAAATGATTTTGGTATCTTGGAAACTTCCTGATATGACAAAAAGTAAATTATGCACCAGACATAGGTGTATAACACTTTTAAAATGAACTCACCTGACCCGAACAACAATGGGAATAAAGATACGTAACCTGCACTTACAAGTAATTCGTATGGTTTCACCAACCTTGTATCTATAGTGGCAATGAAAGAGAATGGAATAATCACTAACATGATCGCCTTTTCATGAACATGCCATCCAAATAGAAAAGATGCAAAGCCACATAAAGTGATTGAGCCGATAAATCTTTCAAATGTTGGATTTATAAACAATGGGATAATGGCCAATACTTGATAGAATAGAGTTAATGCAAAGGTGACTTTTGGTTCTATATTGGGCAAGATCATGAAATCAACATCACCAACTAAACCTCTTGTCATCGAAGTTGATTGAGATATCTTGGTCAATAAAATTTCTCTTGTCAAATTTGGAGAGAATGTATTGATGATTTTCCCAAAAAATGGAATGAAGTATACTTTTATCAAAACTCTATCGACAAAGGAATATGCAGCCCAAACATTAGGTGCCCAATATGCATGTGTCAATCCTCTTGAAAATGGAAATAAACGAGAGAATAATTGAGGAATCACTTGATAATAAACAAACGGGCCAAATGCAAATGCAAAAACTGAAATGACAATGCTTCCTAATTTGAAAAGGTTCCCCCATTTCACAAATTGGGTTAACTCTTGTCCTGTACTTGGAAATTTCGAGTTCAAACAATATGCCCTTAATAAGAATACAAAGAATGGTAAGGCAATGTAAAGGAAAATATGTTTAAAACAGAGCAATACTGCAAATGTGAATGCACATAAACAATACTTTTGTAATTTTGCAGCCACTATGGAGAAAATCAATATTCCAAACATCATACCATTGTATTGGAAATGAATATGATCAACTATGAGTAAACCTGGAGACAATGCTAATGAACTAGCAACTACAAAAGCTCTTGATTTTTCCTTATCATTTGAAGTATTCACATACCATTGCAATGCAAGGAAATAGATAATCTCACTTATTATCACCGTTATTCTTTGGAAATATACCGTCGGTATACCATATTGTCCAACTGCCACAATATCAAGACATCCATCTTCTCTCACTGAGCTTGGGACAAATTGAGACAAAGCCCATTCGAAATATGCAAAGAACGGTGGATAGTCCAATGTCCATTCAGATGTGTTTTCAGTGTACCATTGTGCTATTGGTAATTTGTTGGTTATTGCTAGCCAATTTCTATGAACATCAAAATCGGTAGAATGATAAGATACAACTAAAAGCAATTTCAACAAGGTAGAAGCAACCCATATATTCCAAAGAGAGAAATTTCTTTCTTCCCTTTTCACCACTACTGGAGTAGTCGTATCAGTTTTTTTGGCAGTTTTTGGTGGCATTGAAGGGAAAAGAGTCTCTTGTCAGTAATACTTACACATATAAATAAACTTGACAATGTTTTTTTTTTGTTTGTAGAGATTTTTTTTTTCATTTTCAGAACTGACATAGATGATGAGGTACAGTGTATTTAAACAACAGTTTATAGATAATTAAAAGTATTATTGATGCTCATTTCAGACAACTTCAATCGATGTCGAAATCAACCATTTTGTTGATATTTGATATAGTGTAGTATACACTCTTTTTACATAACTACCATTTTTCTTCTGGATTCTTTTTAAATTCCTCGTATGCCTCTCTATTGAATATAGAAATCTCTGTCTCATTTTCTATCCCATAATCGTACAAAGGTTTGCTAGATTCCATATCCAAGATCCAATCTTCATCATGTTCCATGTTGATAACCAAATTCATGGTTTTTGAACCATGGGCATGAGTATATATCTTCAACGTATCATATTGAACGTTTCTATATGGTCTCAACCCACCAGTGGTGTTTATAGTTTCAATCACCAAATCAAACAACTCCTTCGAAGTCATGCTTTTCAAATTCACATCTTTAAATATATGGTTCTTGACGTTTCTGTATGGGAATGATTTGATGATACGGATCGTTAATACAGCACTAGTAGCTGATGTCAAATCAGTTAGTAATTGTACAGATTACACTTTTTATGATACTCCTCGTATAATACTTACCTGGACGTGTGTTGGAAGTAAGGGGTTCTTCCACATCGAATTCGGACATGATTAAATGTGAGATTGGCTTTAAATGTAGAAAGTTACCTTCTTTCTATTTGATTATAGCTTTTAAAATTTTCAAAAAATTATCATCCTTCTTTAGGCAACAATTATCAGTATTGTCAGACTCGAATATTAATAGAATGATTTTGAATTAAATGTTACAAAAACTATAGACAATTTATTAGAAACTCAACACAAGTATCAAGAGATTCAATCCACAAGCTCATCGCAGAGGTCCGGTTATGTGACAGACTTTTTTGGCCTCTTAGGGAAGAGTTTCTCATACTAAAGCTTTTTAAGCTTATTTGATAAAAAAATTCATTTCCAGTCAATTGAAATGATTCCCTGTTGTTTTGAAGTTATTTCTGTAAGTCAAGCGCCCTGCTTCTTTCTATTTCCTGATCATCTCTTTCGACGTATAAACATCTACATGATTCGATTAAAATATGAAATAAAAAGTCCTCGTAAGTCTCAGAATGTGTAAAATGTTTTTCCCCTTTAAGAATTCGCATCCAAGATGAAGAGATTCAAGATTCATCTCAACTACTTATTTGATAAACTCAATTTTGAAACCATTTTTAATAAACTAAGAGGACTTTTTAAATCTTACAATCCTGAAATGGTTAAGATCATTTATCGTTAAGTATAAAAAAAAGGTATGTAGTCTAACAACTATCCCTTAAGAGATGTATCAAGACTGACGAGTCCCACACTAACCCCAGTTACATGACTACTATGACTTTTGATGCTTGCCCCATCCAACGTTTCCCCTTCTCCTGGTAGGGATAATCCTGCCATGTCAGATACAAATTGGATGAAGTCGTACGAAGTATTTGCAATGTCTTCTGCTTCATCTTCAGTTATTTTCTCATCAGCTAATGATGGTGATCCTCTGGAATTTGTAGAGTTTTGATAGTATTTGGGGAAAGTCCTTCGTATCTTGTGTATCACGTCTTTTTCCAAATTGGCTCGCAGCATATCATCATCCGTTAAGAATAGCTTCCCACCACTGACATATTTGAAGCTTTCTATCAAAGAGTCAGCACTTGATTCATCCTTACCGACTAACTCGGTCATCACTTTCAAAAAACCGTCTAATTTCATTCCTGGTGATCTGTCTTCCTTTCCGTACTCGAATAATTCCAAAACTTCTTCTTCATCATCAAATGTGACATTTAACACTTTAAGAGTATTTCGAAACTCTTTGAAACTTAAATAGTGCTTTTGTCTTTTACTAACCGTTTTGAAAATCATTTCAAACTCTTCTATCTGCGCAGGGGTCATTTTACGAGCCGCTAAGGTGCTCCGCAGTTGACTTTGAGTTTCAAGGAAAGAAAGCTTTTCAACAATCAATTCTTTCAAAAGGTCAAGTTCATAGTGTAACTCATTGTATGATAAAGTGGTATATTCATTGTGTAATATTTCTGCATCTTTGCAACTCTCCTCTAAATCATTCAACTGAGCCAATAGATCATCCAATGGTTTCAAAGTGTCAAGCAATTTTGTGAGTGCCTCTAGTTGTAACTCAAGGTCTCCATTTAGATTGGCCAAATCTTCTTCGCAGGACATTATGATATCCTTCACCATTTCAGCGGAAGTGGCAAATTTTTGACATAGTTCATCTTGAATTCTTTTCGAAATTAAATTGATCCTCCTAAATGCTTCCTTCTCTATATCAGTTAACGAAAGCCATAAGCATTCGATAAACTTTGGAGATAAATCCCCAGGAGGGTGGTAGGGATGCAAATTGTAAGTGGCTAGTTTTGTTTTGATATTGCTTAAAAGAACATTCAACTCTGTCTTTTCTCTCAACCATTTCCTTTTCAAGGTAAGTCCAAAAACTTCCATGCTATGTCTCTCCTCGACAACTTCCCTGTACTCCTTACAGTGATTAATGTGATTTAGCGTACCCCATGCAGCTAAATGTTCGTCGAGACAGTCTATTAAATGGGCTGCTCGTTCTTCGTATTCTCTTTGCAATTTGACAGCATCGTCAGCCACGTCCACAAATTTCAAAATCTCCACTAAAGATGGTTTCTCTATTGTCAGCTTAAGATACGCTTGACGAAGTGACTCAAGGGACAATATCAAAGTTTCCTCCTCATCAGCGACGTTTTCAGAGCTGCTTGATGGAAGGTCCAATGCTATACCATATTTTTTATCCAAAACTTTTGAAGCTGCCAACCAATTCTCCAGACTATCGGACGGAATAATAGCTTTCATGTCTATTGACCCTGGGGACACATGATTTACTATCGCAGATAATGCTACTCCGTCTGCAAAACTTGATGAAAAATCTGTCAATTTGGTCAAACCAGATTTTTTAGCGATTTCATTACACCAACTTAGTAGATCGTTTTGATTGATACCATTTAGTGATGAATCCTCCACTTTAGGAATAGTAGTTTCCAGGAGTTCCAACGTTTCAACTTCAGCTACTGGCATCTCTAGCACAGATGCTGATTCTCCATTTTCACTAGTTTCGTCATCAGCTTGTTTTCCCTCTTCAAACGCGACGTCTCCAAACTTATGATGCCATTCAATAATGTATGCAGTAACAGATTTTTCATCCGGATTATCCTTTATTAAATCTTCCACGTCGATTAACTGAGGAATTTGAAGCTTCCTCGTAGCAATCTCCAAAGCCAAAGTCAGATTTTGCAACCTATTTCCAGCTTGTAGTTTCTTGAAGTCAATCAATTCTGGATGGAAATGATGAATCATAGCGCAAAGCGCTAACCCGTTGTTCCAACTCGTTGTAAAATCATGTATGTTGACGCCGTTGTAGCCTTTTGTCACCGTCTGACACCAAGTAAGTAAATTGTCCTTCATGGATAACTGGGAGTCAGAAGATTTATTCATGGAAGAAAAGTGCAAGATCAAAGTCCATACTAGCCCTAAAATTAACTTGAAATTTCCCTCTAGTATATCTTCTGAGCCGATATTGTATATATGAATGTTGTTGTACTTTATAAATTCAAAAGCGGCATTTAAATTCTCCATTTTCTGAAGCCTGTGCTTTGGTGACTTATGAAGTGGCTCGATAGAGTATGGTGAAAGGTAAGAAACAAGATATGTCAAATATACCCCATCTTCAAAATCTGTTCTCAAGTCCGATATTGGTTCTTCTTCGATAGCCATCGCTAACTTGGAATTGACCCATCTGGTGAATGTCTTTTCATTGATATGAGCCCAGTCGGCAGCTGACGTTCCCGTTAGTGATGACATGAATGACGAATATGATGGGAGATGATAATGGCAGTGTCAAAAGCTATGATGAGAAATGTATATAGATGAGCAGGTGTCGCGGAGGTGAAATTGGATGGTGTTTGTGACTTGATCCGACAACTGAAATCTCAATAGCCTGCCTTGTCCACAGAGTTAATGGAAGATGCACAAGTAAACCAAGATGATTGCAGTGATTGTTTCAGATTGATTTTTTCAAAAAGATCTCTAAAATCTGTATTACTCTATTTGTTAACCCCAAACAGAAAGAAACGCGTGAGAGTAAAAGCAAAAAAAAAAAGATTCCTTGTGTTGTAAGCCACTCATCGGCCAAAACAGCTCGACAACTATCAACCGCTCTGCTCACCGACTTGACTCTTCACCTGAGGAATTACCACATCCTTCTTTGATAACTATTACTGTTTAACCAATATGCCTTGAGAGGAGTCTCATTTACAGGTTTAAAAACTCTCTTTTACTTCTATTCACCTTAACGTCCATCAAAATAATAGACCCATTCGTTATTTCACAAAAAAAAGCCTTTGTTATCTACCTTTAGTCAACTCACAAGCTGTTCGCATAATATATAACTATGTCTCGATACTATTACAGTTATTTACAAATTGGTACTTTTCTATTAAAAGGAAAAAAATGGGCTTAACTAAATCAACAGAATATGATGCACAAAGTTTTCATTTGATGACCATTCATCTGAGATTAGCTTAAATCTAGAACTAGTTCTGAGATATATAGTTGACAATAAACTCTTCGCTGATAAAAAAAAAAAAAAGCGATCAACCTGCCAAAAGCTTACGCTTTCATACGCTCCATAAAAGAGGGAAGCACGACAGTAGTGTTGTACCCTATACAATATCTTGAAGAGGACGCCCTAAACTGGTTTTACACAACTAATCCATAATTAGTTAGTAACCCATTTAAAAAAATAATGAAGGATGCGAGGTTCGAACTCGCGCGGACTGCGTCCAGTAGATCTTAAGTCTACCGCCTTAGACCACTCGGCCAACCCTCCAATTATAAGAAAAAAATCATGAATGTTTAAAATCCGATGAGTGTGCTCAAAGTCGTGTAAGCTCAAATACCAAATCGGGCAATTAAAGTGAATCTCGATTTTATTACAATTTTCGTCATGGAAAAAACTATGAAGGGATGTTGATATCTAACGACTCTGGCTCGACTGACCATTCACATTTCCTCTGGGTTAATATGCAGATTAGGCTTATACCGTTTTATTTTGGAGGCGCCTCGGTAAATGAGCAAATTTTTGGCACATTCTAAATAATTTTGAATAATAACCTTTGAAAAGAATCTGTTCACGTTTACTCATTGCTTGTGCAAAAAATAAAAACTTAATGATTTTAAAGAATCTCGACCAGTTTTTAAGTCAGAGACAAGCATGAGATGACCGTGCAGTTTTTTCAATTCTTCAAAGATTACCTCCTCTGAAAGCGTGATCTTGAAAATGCTTATTTCAATCATTTTCCTTTCCACCTCAGCAATAGTTGAAGCAATTGAAGTACGCGACAGAGAGTGAGATTGTGTACTTTGTTTGTTTTGTTTTGTTTGCTCCTCAAAGAGTTAGCTCCTGAATACAGAAGTATTATTTGTCTTCGCAGTGACATCAGAATCAACTTATCTTCCTTGACGGAGATCACAGGACAATAAAAATAAAATATGGTATTAACAAATGAGAGTTTATGGATTTGGTTGAAAACATATGTAATGGCATGTATTATAATCTGATAGTATCAAATAATTGTATGCAATTTCCCTCGCTGTGATTGGTAAACAAAATCAAACTGGATTGAGACCTTTAGGGTCCGGTGATTTTGTTTAAAGGCAACCTCACAGATATGATTCTACTACTAAAAATGAGACACACAAAACCTGAAGCAATCAAGAAAATAAGGTTGGAAACTAACCAGAAGGATGAAGCACCCTGAAGATACCACACCTTCAATCAACAACTAAGGAGGCCTCTTGAAATTCATCATTACATCCCTTTACTCTTACAGTCTTGTTTTGTATTCTTTCTTCCTCTCCATTTCAGAAAACACTTTTTCTCGGGAAGTATTCTTAAACCGAGCTTTATGTTATCATCTCATTTCTTTGCTTCAGCCTAAAAGTTAATAGTTAGCGGAGCACCTCATACCGTCAACAAATACTGACAAGCTCTTTGCTTTCGTGCGTAAATTATCAGAAAAAAAAATCAAAAAGCACTTATTTTTCAACTTTTTCTTTATTTCAAAGTAGTCAAAGGATATACTAATGTTATGGAAGCTGCCAGTGATGATAGCGACTCTGATGTCTTCTTGAGTGCTGAAGAAGATGGTTTTTTAAAAACGATACTACCAAGCACCAACCTGAGGGTCGGGCTGAAAATTGAGAGAGATTCCAGTCCATTGGATTTGAGTTTGACTTTGAAGTCTGAGTTTGATCTAGGATTTTCTTTGATAATTGATAAGCCAAAAATTCCTGTTGGGCTTGACAAAGACTTGAAAACTAATGAAAGAACCAAAGTTTTGACCGAAATCATCAAAACTGACCTGGCTCAAACAACAGCTGAAACCAATGCGAAGAATGAATTGAGTAAAATGGTGCGACAACGATTAGGTCCGGGTGCATTAGAGAATAAAAGATATATGGACTACGTTGTGAACCACTATGAAGATGAGGCAAGCAATATTAAGGATATTTGCCTTTTCAGCTGCACCCCGACGCAGACTGTTCCTTTGAAGAAAAGGAGAATTTCGTCACCAATGAACGCGCTTGAGTCCTATACGGCAACCGACTTGGAATTGGTAAAAAGACAATCCCAAGTGTTCAGCTCAAAATTAAGTTCTCATGATCTTCTATCTGTTAGCTCCAATGATGATCTTAAGGTGATTGCAACTATAGACAGCTTGAGCCGTATGAGGTCTCCCGTATTTTCAACCTTTGAATCACATTTCCATTCGGACGATTTTCAACTATCAGAGTTGCAAGTATTCCTCAAAAATATCGGCGCTGATGTCAGCCTCATCAACAATTCATCTAGAAGTGATTTGAAAGACCTTCGATCCCTTCATAACTTTGAGAATCTTCCATCAATCGAATTGTCTATTCATAAGTTATCCGTTGGAGTGTCTATT
>PPKU02000142.1:0-20069 GCA_003706265.2 Nakazawaea holstii | reverse complement strand
TAATAATAATAACAGAGTGTGGAGGTCAATATACTGTACCAAAATATGATCTTCAAGTATAACTTTTTCTCGTAGTAAAATTTCCTTAGTAAAATTCCTTCACCAAGAAAATCAAAAGTTATTCAAATTGATCAATCTTAACGTCTAGATCATATCTTTGGCACCTCCTGATAATGAAAATGATTACTAATTTCAACACAATAAACAAAACACTGAAACAAACAACTTCGAGCAACATCAATAATAAGTGATAACAGAGTGTGGAGCTCAATGTTTCCTACCAAAATATGTTCCTTTACTAAGTTTTTCTCATAGTAAAATTTCTTTAGTTTTTTTCCTTCACTAAGAAAATCACAGATTGATTAATCTCAACATCTAGAGCATGCCTTTCGCACATTCCGATAATAAAAATGATTACTAATCTTCATATGCATACTTTCATATATACGAGATGTTCTTGTTGAGGAGATGATAAAAATCATAATAAAGAAATCAGAAGGGGAGGACCACAAGTAGAGTCAAATTCTGTTGAGCGTGATCGTCGATTAGAAATAGCTTTGAGTACACCATTAGAGGAACTAATATTGTTAGCATTACTATTTTAGTAAATTTTTTTTACATAATTTCAAAATATATAGTTCGAAGTATTTAAAATTGTTATGAGTAATTTAAGATTAAAAGGGATCTTCAAAAAATTATACAAAAAGAATCCACTATAAATACAAAATCAGAAAGAAACAAATTTATAAATCTCATGCTAAAGTGGTAAACCTGTGAAGGTGAATAGAAATACAATTTTGAGAATTGCGAATTCGATAAACAATGAAAGACAAGATAAGATCACAAAGATAAAAGATGGTATGATAGAAAACAATATTATAAAAGAGGGTGAGACGTAAGATGAGTGATGAGCTTTTCAGAGTATAGAGTGCAAGTAATTGGAACGACACCTGGGGCAAATAACTTTGTCTAATTTTCAAGAAAGATCTATTTCTCTTCATCAATCTCGGAAACATGGCTCATGCTTTTGGTACGGTGTCATTAATTTCGTCTTTGTAGTGTAAGTTTGATTAGTTCAGTACTTTTCGCTTTTGAGTCAAAAAAATCTTTGTAAATTTCGCGTTCGCAGACTCGGGATTGGTGTGAATTCAGGATATAGTAATGGCTCTAAATATATTTAAGAATAAAATCTATATTTAACATCTGTTTTATTATAACTTAAGTTAAATCATATCCTTTTTTCCGATATTATGATAATAAATTATAATAATTTTTAGATATTTTATTTATTATTATATATACTCCACTTTTATCTTTTACTTCTTGTCTTATTTTTTCTCTTATTGTTCCCTGATCTAAATTTTCCCAAAGTCTTTTATTGAGTAGAAGAATGTCTATTACATTATACTGTGAAAAATCTTTCTCCAATCGATGATTTTTGATCCAGGGCACGAAGCGCAGTAATTGGAAAATTACAGACTGACCTCAAAAAACGAAAATCAATGAGAATGCTCAAGATTTGGAGCACAAAGAAGGAAAGATGGCACTTTACCAGATAAATCCACCATAACCCACAAATGTTTAGCACTTCTATTTGGAATTTGGACCAAATCTTTTGCCTCATATGTTGCTCCACGAGTACTATATGAAATTATACATAAGAGCAAATAATTCCGCAATATTACATAGAAACATAAATAATCTGTGTTACAATAAAATTCATAACCTTTCCAAATGTTAAAAGATTCACACTAAAATCGAGGTAATCACCTTTGGTAACGGATTATAACTATCAGAATTTTGCTAAGTAACTATAATTTTTAGTTCTTTAGTCTTTGTTTGTTTGTATACAATTAAGTCAATTGAATAATACTTCAAAAAGTGATAGTAAAAATAAGTTATTTCATAGAATATCATATTTTTTGTATCCAGTTACTTCAACAAAATTACCTTTTTTATATCATTCATTTGTAATACTGATGATCGTAATAAATATAACAATGGAAATAACGATAAAAAGTGTATGATGTTATTATTATATAACCTAAATTAGAAAATACTTTTGATATTCTCGATATTAAATTTGATAATTTTCTAATATTTTCTCCTTTTCAGGATGAATAATGGAATTTGATCGAATTTATTATATCAGAATTATGAAAATATCACAAATTATCATTTGGTCTACTAACATCACGTCAATTATTGAATCAATTACCTAAAAGGGATTTTATCTTTGTCGTTATGAGGTTGCTATGGAGTATCTACAACTAATATGATACATCATAACTATTATGAATTAACGATTAAAGATACCCAAATGATGATTAGGATTTGCTAATTGATTGTTTTATGAATGAAAGATGAATGACTGTCTCCGAAATACAAAACATATGAAAGATAAGGATTTGATAAAGAATGATTAGAAATCATAATCCTGAATGATATAAAAGGAGGATATTCCTGGACATATTGTAGCTTGTATAGAAGATCATACTTTGTTAAGACTTATTAACCTCCTTATTAATTACTTTATTCCAATTTTCAATCTTAAAGAGGTTTCATACTGTATTGATTTAAACTATATGATAAACCATCATGGATTCAGCTAATTCGCATTCACCAGTTAGTGATGAAACCAATCTTGATAGTATTCAAACTACAGCAGAAGTCCAAAAAGGATTTTCCTGTTTATATTGGAACAGAACCTCATACTTTGTTAAGACTTGAAACCCCACTTACTATTTCCTATTAAGTTCAGTCTTATATTAAGGAGATTCCATACTGTATCAAAACTATTCAAACCATCATGGGATCAGCTAATTCGCATTCTCCAGTTAGTGAAATCTATGTGTTAGTAACCAAACACGGCAGGAGTCCAATTTGAACATTTATGAAGAAATCCTGAAAAAGTTATCAACTAAATGGACAGTACTCAATGTTGTTCATACAACAAGTTGAGGAGAAAATCAATCGTAGACTTATTACTGAAACAACATATGGTGATGATCAAAGCTAAAATTTGAAGAAAATCGGAGTCGCTCATAGTTCATTCTCAAAAGTCTATTCGTTTTCTCATCTATACAAAATTAAAGGAGTTCTTTTCATCTCACTTAAATATCAATTAACAAGCTCTTGTATCTGTGCAAATTATACCATACTCGTAAATAGCAGCAGTTTTGATCCCTGAAGCTTCTCTTTTAGCTCCTATTTGAAAAGCTTTAATCCTGTTCCACCATCCTATTTGAGTAAGAACAATCCAACTATATGCACATAACTTAGTTGACTACTGATTTCCATTTGAGGCAACTTTGAAATTGATAATTCTTTAACTGAACCTTAACGACCGCTTTGACGAAGTCTCCATAACCTTTGCTGAAGTTCTGTTGAATTCAATGAGCCAAAAAGCTCCCCCCGTCTTGGTCAAAATTCCAATCACATTTGAAGGATCATCGCATCACTACAGTTACTCGGCAAACCATAACCTTCATCAATAGCAGCAAAGCTACCATTGTTTTTTCCCTTATTGGCAGCTGCAGAAAATGTCCCCAACCCTGGTAAAGTCTCTGATTATCCTCTATTGCGTCAGTTACGAGATTTTGGTCATCAGCTTGAGACTGATGAACAGCTTTGGTCTTAACATTAATTGGTTTTTGAGTTGGAATGAAAATTGTTACAGATGAACTTTTTTCAAATTTGAATTTGGAGTTATAAAGTATAAAAGATTTTATTCAGTCAGATTTCATACAAGTGTTTCAGCTAAGCATGATATACAATATCATCGGGAATTTCCTGCTTATGGATCCTTCACGATTATGGTTTCTGATAGTTATTTTTTGATCTCTTATCTTTCCATCTTCCATGCGATGTCCGACAGTCATTCATCTGTAATTATTAGATTGTCAATCCCAGTCGTATTTAAAATTCTTTGATGATCAACTTGCCTTTACATAGATTATTACATTCTAAGTCAACTTCTCATAAGAACTAACGAGAAAGATAAACATCCTTTTTGTGTCACTGACTTGTTCGCTGACATGCTAGGAAGACACAAAAATTCCATCAGTTTCTGTGTAACCCATTTTTGTGTAACTGATATTGTGACGGAGCTATTCGATCTTTGATTTTGCGTAACTCATCTTCGTATAACCGATATTTTGAATAAACATTTTAGAAGTTTGGTTTTGTGTAAATCATTCTTGTGCAATTTGTCTTTAAGTAACTTACCATTGTGACAGAATTCCAACTTTGAATTAATTCATCTAGTCTTTGTGTAACTCATCTTTGAGCACCTTGTCTTTTTGTAACTTACCACTGTGTAACTCAACTTTGTGTAACCAATTTATGAATAACACATCTTCGAATAACGCAGCTTTGTGTAAGTGATATTTCGAAGAAACATTTTTGAATTTTGGTTTTGTGCAGCTCGTCTTTGTGTAACTCAACTTTGTGTACCATGTCTTTGTGTAACTTATTACTGTGTAACTAAACTTTGTGTAACCAGTTTTTGAATAGCACATCATTGTGTGAGTAAAATTTTGAAAAAACATTTTCAAACTTTGGTTTTGTGCAACTAGCCTTTGGGTAACTTGTCTTTGGGGCAACTGATATTTTGACAGAACATATTCGAACTTTGTTTTTGCGTAACTCATCTTCATGTGACTTGTCTTCGTTTAATTCATTACTTTGTGTAACTCAACATTGTGTAACTCGTTATTGTGTAATTCAACTTTGCGTAACCAAGTTTTCAATAATACATCATTTTGTATTTGATATTTTTAAAATAACGTTTTCGAACTTTGGTTTTTGGTTTTTGGTTTTGTCTTACTAATCTCCTTGCAACTAATCTTTGTGTAAATCAACTATGTTTACCTTGTCTTTTGTAATTTAATATTGTGTAACTAAACATTGTATAACTAATTTTTGAATATCATATCTTCGACTAATAATCTGTCAAAATTGTTTGAACGTGAAACTGTTTTGGTGTAAACTCTTCACTGTGAAATAAAAACAGTATCGGAGCTGAAAAATATTTCGAAGTGACATCATGCTATTGTAACAGAAAAAAGAATACAATACACATTAGAGGAAAACCCCTCTCTGAAAATTGTGTGTATTGTTCACTATGCTGCAATTTTCAACTGAGGAGTGTATAGTTCCAACCTGTTTTCAAGATCCACGAATTATAATTCACAAGTATTGGAAAAGCTAGAGATTGTATCCCTCCATTATATGAGGTGATCACTCTTTCTTTCATTATCATCTCCCTCAAAACTATCGTCTTCTTGGTCTCATTTTTATTTTCCGAGTGAAGATTGAAATTGCAGTGGAGCCTATTGTGCTCGGAAAACCGATAACGACATTGATAGTTAGCCAGAGCTTTTTTGATAGTGACGAGAGAATTGTCAGCTTTATCGGATGATGATCTTTGACATCGTTTGATGAATCTTTGCCTCCTGTTTTCATTGGATACTAAAATTCTAGTTTCAACATGAATCCTGTTAGGTTGAAACTTTGTTCAAACCAAAATTAGCTTCACCATGATGTGTGATGATGGACCTCTGTGATGATTCACCATATAAACGACCCTTTTTATGATTCTCAATCTCTGATCTTCGACAATTTAAGCAAACAAACCAATTCAAGCTTTTTGTTGCTTCGAAATTGCAGTATCCACAACCACTTGATATTATACTATTGAGCTAACGTACCAGTGAGAAGAAATGCCACTCGTATATTTGCAATCTTGGAAAAACGTCCTTTCTCTCCATAAAATGAAAGAACAAAACATCTGGTGGACTTCTCTTAAGACCTTATCAGACTGAATGCAAACAGAGCTTTCGACTAAGTTGCTTTCAAGGTCCGTGCTGTTTGATTGTCATATATCTGGGCCCGTGCTCTATAACTTTAGTTCAATTTGTTGAAAGTAATCGTTCTGAATTCCATGCTTTAACAGTTCAAGACTTCCCAGATACCTAGCTACCTTTCAAAGCTGCTCACTGTTCTTTGATAATAATGGGATTGGTGATTAATCATGGAAGCAAATCATTCATGTCTGATAACTATAATAATAACTATTCCATTTGGCAAAATGAGAACAAAATGAAAACAAAAAAAAAAACAATAATTTCATAAACTGGGGCTGTTTCAAGTGAGCATCTTATCAATTTTTAGACATGTTGACTTCAATTAGTTGCCATATGGTTCGAGACGAGTTAAATTAAATCACTCTGAGAGAACTGTAAATCTTAATATCCTTTACAGTTGCAGCCCCTGACAAAAACTGCAAATGAAAACTTCTACAAAAATTCAAAGTTTCTCAAATTGATTTTTAATAATTATAATAAATATATAAGACAAAAAATATAACTGCTCCATACATCAGATGGTTAGGTATCTATTTAAAACAACAAAAGGAATGATTGAAAGGTTTATAGAGCATCTGTTTAGCTTTTGTTTGTAAAACTAAATACATATTCTACCAAGTATACGACTTTAGGGCAAAAACACCACATTGAAGGATCAGAGTAAATTGCTGATTTTTCAAAATCGTATTATAAACAGCATGTTATAGTACAAATTGAAAACAGAATTTGATACAATGATTTGTGGAAAGCAAAGGATTGAAAAGTTTGCAAGACCCTTGTAATCTTGTATAGGGCAGAAGTTCCGCAACACAAATGAAACAATGTTGTATTTATTTAACCTTTGACAACAAATAAGAGAATAAAGATATTCAACTGTCAACAAAAGGCCGGGAATACTACAATCAACATATTTAAGAATGAACTAAAATTACCTTCATTATATAAAAACTAATATACAAAATAGAACCCTATAAATATAATGTACAACCTATCCAAATCACCACATCATACGCATTTAATTAACTTAATCGGAGGTTGATGAAGAATATTTGGTAACAGCACGAGTACCTTCTGAAACAGCATGTTTGGCCAATTCTCCTGGTAAGATCAATCTGACAGCGGTTTGAATTTCTCTAGCTGAGATGGTTGACTTCTTGTTGTAAGCAGCTAATTTAGAAGCTTCTGAAGCAATTCTTTCAAAGATATCGTTGACAAATGAGTTCAAAATTGACATTGACTTTTGTGAGATACCGGTATCTGGATGGGTTTGTTTCAAAACTTTGTAGATATATGATGAATATGTCTCCTTTCTAGCCTTGGTTCTCTTCTTTGGTTCACCAGAAGTGGCGGTTTTCTTGGCAGCTGGTTTCTTTTCAGCTGGAGCTTTTGAGGCTGGTTTCTTTTCTGCTTTTGGTGCCATTGTAATAAATTATTAGTGTGATTTGTTTATGTGACGTAAAGGAAGGGAAAGGTGAAGGAGAAAAAGTAGGGGATGTCCTGGACTTTATATGAGTTTACAATCTCTTGTTTACTGTTTTCAATTTTGTTTGTTTATCGCGTTTTGTTGTTGTTTGTTTTGGTGAGAGACGCGGTGTAATTCTCAGAATTACACACGCTCGAGAGCAGCGCATAATAAAAAGGTGTAGCGGTACCAGTTTTACACCGGTGTACGGATGACGCGCCATAGTTAAGAACGCGCAGAGGTACACGATTTACACGGGTAATATTGGGAACAGCATGAGGCAAGATTTATGGAAAGGGTAAACATTGTTCAATTGCACAATTTCCAATATCAACTTGTTATAAATACCTTCTTGTCCTGCATGTGGGTGAAGTATTGAATTTTTTCCTTTTCTTTTCTCCCATATAGCTATTCTTAGTTTTAAATTTTCATCAATTCAAATATATATAAATCATAATGTCAGGTGGTAAAGGTGGTAAAGCCGGTTCATCAGCCAAAGCTTCAACTTCAAGATCAGCCAAAGCTGGTTTGACCTTCCCAGTAGGAAGAGTCCACAGATTATTAAGAAAGGGTAACTACGCTCAAAGAGTTGGTTCAGGTGCTCCAGTTTACTTGACCGCTGTCTTGGAATATTTAGCTGCTGAAATCTTAGAATTGGCTGGTAACGCTGCAAGAGATAACAAGAAGACCAGAATTATCCCAAGACATTTACAATTAGCCATCAGAAATGATGAAGAATTGAACAAATTGTTAGGTGATGTTACCATTGCCCAAGGTGGTGTCTTGCCAAACATTCACCAAACATTGTTGCCAAAGAAATCAGGTAAGCCAAAAGCTTCTCAAGAATTATAAGTCAATTAGACTTTATGATTTTATGATGATGTTTTCGTCTGTGTATTAATGGGTTCATTTGTATATTAGTTATTAGTTTATTATTATTATTTAATAAAAAAATAAGGGTATTATTATTCGATTATTAAAATTTAAATATATTTTTTTAAAAATCTGCAAAGATATCAACAGCTATGTTTGTTATTGAAACGAATACTTCGACGCAAATCAATATAATCACAATGAGTTCAAGATATTCATCATTGGTATGACCTAATTGTTCTTTCAACATTTGTAACAAATCAGATATCACTTCTAATCTTTGATTTAATAAGGCAACCCTTTGATTGATTTCTAAATACCCTCTTGTCAGTTGATAAATTGGCTCCAATTGAGGTTCAGCCCACATCAATTCAGGTGAATCTAATACGGAACCATGCAAATTGATATTGATTCTCAAAATGAATAATTCTCCTATACTTTTCATTATTTCCTCTCTAGTCATCTCCACTTTACCTTTATAAGCTATTTGCTGTGGTATGTCTTGTGTATCTTCTATAGTGTTGTCAACTAATTCTTCAAACAATGAAATCTTAACAGACTGGGCAATGGCATGAGAGATTGATAATTTCAACATGTAATTTGAATTATCCCTCAATGTAATGAAATCATTGTAAATTCTTGGTTGATAACTCTTTGTTATATAATAATTGAACTCTTCTATTTGGACATCTTCATCAGCTAATTTCTCATTTTCAAATTTTTCCAATTGAATAAGAAACATCTTTTCCTCCTTTGGAGTGAAACCCCACATTACAATGACTCCATAATCAAAAATGAATAAATCAGATTGTCTTCCAACATCGATTTCACCACCTTCATCATCCAATCTAATCATTTCACTGGCCCTTTCATTTTCCAAGGTGGAAGATTCATTATTACTTGAAACTGATTTCTTTCTTTTATACGAGTCTTGCCTCCAATCTTTGTATACAAATGGTGTATACAAACATTCATCATATAATTTTGGAGATGTATTATGAACCCTTTTTTTATCCTTTAGCCATCTAACCAAATCTTTCATCTTGTATGAACCAGCAGTACAATAAGCAGTGACTCTCGGAAGTAAAGATCTATGCTTCTTCCCCAATCTCTCGGCATCTTTTCTAGCTGGTGCTTCTTTTATCCTTGATACTTGTGAATAAACGCCCTTACCGTTTCCTACAACAGACTCGCTGTCATCATTATTTGTCGGTAAAAACTTGAGCTTTTGAGTTACTCTCCTCTGTGGGGCGGACAATTTCTTTTCAATAGTCTTGGTTTTGAAACTATTGGGAACTGGATCTGAAGAATGTTGTTGTTGTTGATGATTATGATGACTATCAGAAATCTGGTTATTTGTCGGCACATCGTTTTCAAATGGATTGTCAGATACTATTAAACGAGATCTCTCATCAGCAGTATCCTTCGACATGATTGCTTGGATGTCTCAGTTTGGTCTTAGAATAGATATGTATAAAGTTATTGATTTCCTACTTATAACTGAGTTCTCCTGCTTCAATTTCACATTTTTTTTTTTACAATTTTTTTAATAAATTTTCTGGTTTTACATAGAGAAATTATCTATCTGTTGAAAGAAATACTACATTTAATTAAGCATTCAAGGTTCAAAACACAAAGCATCTTTTACTTGTTAACTAGAACAATTCTCAAATCTCAGCTTTTGGAGATTCAGTACCAGCTGAATCAGTTCCACTTTCTATATCACTATTATTCACCTTCTCACGGTAATACAATACTCTAATGATCTCTTTATCATCGGTCCAAGCTCTCATTCGTTTCCCATAAAAATACAAAGGAAGGGCGAGAAAACAGATAAACATTTGTACTCCTCCATAAGTTAAGAAAGTTGTCTTTGTTCCTTTACTATCCATGAATGAATTATTGAATAATGAGAAAATAAAACCAAGAACATTCTTGGTAAAATTTAAAGTCACCAAGGCTTCTGTAGCAAACATCTTATAACTATCAACGGTGAACGTGATTGCAGTGGTAGAAGCCAAGGAACATCCAAATCCCAAGATTCCAAAGAAAACTACTGGAACAATCCATAAATCATGATTTTCAGTAGCCCAACCAAATCCCATCAATCCAATTGTCACTGTGAAGAAAACTGGAATGACCATTATTAATCGAAATTCAGGTTCATAAGTTCCATTGTTTTTTTCAACAAGCTTCCTCACTAATATATCAGATAATTTACCAACAACAACAGAACCTAAACTACCACCAATGAATGGGCTAACGTAAAACAAACCAGTGATTGCAGGACTGTAATTATATGGCTCCTTTGTGAATATGTGAGACATGGCTTCAGAAATCAAAATTAACCAAACAATGGCAAAAGCATATAGAATGGCTCCAAACAGGATTGAAGGGTAGGTGCATAATACAAGTGGTCTTAAAAAAACCATCCACCATTTATCCACTGTATGACGCCCAGAGGTAACTTTCAAAGTTTTCTTATATGGCTTCCTCACAGCCTTTGGTGTATCAGCTTTTGGTTGTTGATCATCTTTGATGGTCTCAGGAATTATGGTTTCTTGAACAGGTTGTGTCAAAACTGAAGAGTTTAAACTATGCACAGATTCTTCATCATTGTCATGATCATCATTTTCGTCGAGAGCAAATGAATTTGGACGACTGAGTTGCGAATTGACATGTGTAATTTTGTATTCCCTTGCAGCAGCAGTTTCTTCTTGTGATCTCTTATTTGGAGTTGGAGTTCTATTCCAAAATGTTTCAGGAGCGAAAAAAAATATCAATGCAAAATTCATACCCAAAATGATGGTCAAGATCCAAAACAACCAGTGACGGTTCAAATTTTGAAAGACAAATCCACTTAACAATGGTACAAGATTTTTACCACCTAGTAACAAAAATGTATAAATTCCCAATCTGTAAGCTCTTTCATGAGCAAAATAAATTTCGGCAATCGTCAGAGATGGAAGAGACTCAGTAGGTGACATTCCTATACCTATCAACACTCTACTACCCATCAACGATCCAAAACTTTGAGCACAGGCCGCCCAAATCGCCCCAGCAAATGCAATAACACAACCGGAAAGGTAAACTATTCTTTTCCCAAATAACACGGCTGTGGGAGCAGCAAACAATGAACCAAACCCCAATGCTAACATAAACCCACCAACAAGATATGCCACTTTGGAAGTTGACACGTCAAATTCTTGAGCAATAGAACTCAATCCAGCAGCTAAAATCGGAGTTTGACCACCACCGATAAACGAATGGAATCCAATAACAAAAAGAGCCATATCACGTCTCCACAAAGGCATATTTAAAGGATCATTGGGATCATCATGAGGTTGTGGATTCAATATTATTCCATTCTTCGTAGTTTTAACCGTTAAAGTGCTACTGGTTTCACTCGTCAGCCGTCCACTGCCATGAGAAGTTGTATCATCCGAGTGATGATGGTGGCCATGTGAACGAGCATGACTCATCATCATGATGGTACCTGTCACCGCCTCTCTATTTCGCAGCGGTTCCTTTATACCTAATCCCATTTTGAAGAAAAGCTCACGGTGTTAACACGATATTATGATGTGAATTTGTTGTTATTCAAATCAACAGAATTTGTGTGTAATTTTTTTTTTTTATCTTTAGATCCTTTTTTGGATTTACAGTGTTGTTTGTTTTGTTTTGTTTTGATGACGTAGATCATATTATACAAAGTTTTGACTATTTTTGTTTTGGCGGGAGTATTATCTATTTAGTACCATGTACGTCTAACGGATAGCTACCAATTCATGAGAGATACTTAACAACTCATGTTCTTTAATTCCAGACTCGTCAAAATAAAGTAAGAGTTTAGCGCCAATGAATTTCAAATTGTTGACAAGAGAGGTAATCGTGATGTGTGGCTCATCAGTTTGTGAACTGGAAAAGGAGACAACTTCCTTCATATTTTCCAAAACCGGTTTCAATTTGTTATTATTCACCAAGAGATTTGCATTAGAGCTCGACAACAAGGTGGCAATTGCCTTCAATTTCTCAAAGATGTAGTCAAATGGTACTTCTGCTGCATTTGGGAACAGATTCAAATTACTTTCCTTCTGTTCATTGATTTCCAACAATATTGAGATCAATTTCTCTAGGTTAGTATTGTTGTTGTCAATTGAATGAGTGTTTCTTATTGATATTTTCACTAAAAACAGAAATACTGAGGTTTCTAACAGATATTTTATTTTGATCTTTGATGGATCTTCCGCAATGACATCTAATACTTCGATAATGTGTTCAAAAAATTCAAATTCGGAGCCATTTAACAAAATTGATAACTCATTTTCACCTCCCTCTCGTAATGGGGAAGATTCTTTCCCAAGAGATGTGACCAACTTTGCGACAAATTTGCACATCATGAGACTTATTTGTTGATAATAAGTGGTGATATCAATAGTGAAATATTTATCGAAAATTATAATAAAGCTATCCCAATTTTTGAGAAGAATATCCAAAAACTGTACATCCCATATCTGATTGAAAAAATGAATCCCTTGTAGCAATATTGGATCATCTTGAGTTGAAATTGACTTGAATTTATTCATTGCTAATTGTAAAAAACTGTTAAAATCTTGAAATGATTTGTAGAAAATAAACTTCTCCTCGGAGTCATTGATTGAGTTTCCTAAAGTGATCAAACTCGATGCAATCACATATGGACTTTGGTAATCATCACCTTCAATGATCTCGATATTGAACGATAACTCATGTTTGTTTGTATTTCGAGGATCCGATGATAATTGTCCCATAGCATCAAATAAATGTCTGCACAGTTTTTTCCTCGAGTCCTTAGATTTGACACTTTTATATACAGTTTCACAAAGTTGTGATATACTTTGTTGTACCTTTGTATGATGATCATATACAAAATGTTCACATTTCAGCAAATTTGAAACCAATTTAGCACAAACGACAATACTTTCTTCTTCTTCTTCTTCTTCTTCTTCTTCATCAGAGGCATTCCAAACAGAAGGATCAAACAAGATGAATCTTTCAAAGGAGTTGACGTAATTTGTCAATTCTTCAAGATTTAAAATTGGGTTACAGTCGTTGGTGACATCTCGAAGTAAATCGGAAACAATTTTGAAATTATCACAGCCTTTTTGGCTTGATTGAAGATGAGAAGCATAGTATAATAACGGTCCAATATAGCCTCTTTGCCTGAATTTTTCTAATGTTTCGCCACCTTCCAGCACGAGATTACACAAGAACACAATGGCTAAACTCTTGATCGTATCATTTGAATCAATTATAATTTGTTGCATATTATCATGGAAATTTCGCACAACTTCAAAGTCTTGAAAGAATAACACCACATTCTCTTGATTTTCAGCAACAAAGTTGACCCAAACTTTAATAAAATTGGACAATTGAGTCTCTTTTGTGATTGAAGGTTCGATATCTGTAAGCTGATTGAATTTTTCAACCATGTTGCAAAATTGCAGCCTTAGATACGGATTCTCTCTATTTTGTTCATCTCTTAAGAACACATATATACTGTCCAACACATGTGTGTTGTCGATATCTATACTTGACTTGATAAGTTGATCAATCAGTTGTTCCATTTTGCTGTGGATCTTGAAGAATATCGTTTTCTTCAGTCACTTTATTTTTTATTTTTTTCACTTTTCATTTTCCATCTTATGTGGTACAATGTTGTTATGATGAATATTATAAGTATTAATTGTAGATACCTTCACCTGTTATCTTTAACGGTAGACAATAAAAAGAATCTGTAATGATGTGGTGACCTGTTGTGGAAAGAGCTTTATAAGCTTCATAGATTGTAGATCTACAAATCAAATGATACACTTGATGATGAATTAAATATATACAAATATGAGAGGCACTAGGTGATGAAGAATGGAAACTTTTTTCATGCCAATTTCTTCTTGCCAAATCCTTGCAGATCTGCAATTCCTTCTTTCCCCTCTTTCAACAACATCTGTCCAATGAATCCCCATTTCCAATTCAAATAATAATTGTCTTGAACTCCCTCCATCCAAGATACAAGCATTTCCATATACAAGATGAAATGATATATACCCAAGCTGGTGAAAATGTGCCACCAACCATGTCCTTCGATTAAGAATCCATATGGTAATCCTAAATAATGTCTTCTTATAAAAATCAAATTCGAGCAAAATTCATTATCAATGTTCCAAATGAAAAATGCAAATGCAAATAGACAAAATGACGCAATTAACAACTTGTACATAAACCATCTTTGTTGTTTACTTGGAACCAAATCTTGAATGATCAATATTGATTTATAAATAATGGAAAAATTCAAACCGGCATAACAAATTTGATGTATAATTGGATTCTTATAAATAAAACAATAAATAACAGTCAAGGCAACCATGAACCCCAATACTCCAAAATATGTCAATCTTTGACCTAAACCTGATCTCTTATAGGCAAAGATATACGCGGACGGTATGGCAGTGACATAAATCATTGGTAATTCATCCATTAATTGAAATTCATAACGTAAAGTCATATGGAATAACCATGATCCAAATCCAACAAAGCACATCCCAATTGAGATGAATATGAACAATGGACCATGATTATTGTTAACAGCTGTATATAAATGGTACATTGCAAGTATGAAGAATGATAAATTAGTTGTGGAATTGACAAATTCTGCAAAATAAGGACTGATGATATAATTCTCCTCACACCAATCAATAGTGGCAGTTACTGGCCCCCAATATCCAACATAATTCTCTGGATGTGGATCCGAATACTCCATTGCAAGTTTACAAATCATACTCTTTTAATGTAATGACACAAATTCAAAAATTCAGAAACAAAACCCCACAGAAATTGAAACACAGAATTGTCCTCGATATGAGTTCAAAGGCAATAGCTAATCGTTTCAAAGAACTTCTAACCTTCTCATACAATAATCAGTATTAAAGATATGATGTTGTATTCTATAAATATTAACTGCAGTTTTTTTTTTTTGATTTTTGATTTTTTTGTCCTTTGGGAAAGAACAACGGCAGCAGCCTCGGCTGGAATAGAGGAGATACATAACCCGCGTTAAGCCGACACCAGAGTAACAACATCAACACCAACCACAACTACACATCTCTTATTGGAGTACGTTTGATAAACAATGGGTTGGAATGGTCCATACGTAAAGTACTATAAATATAAATATATGAATAATTACATACATATCTCTATGATTTTTTCTTTTCATCTTGCCTTTGCAGTTGTGGTGAATCAGGATTCAAATCAACAACATATTTACTGTAATTGTAAACGTCATCTTTTTTCAAGACAACTTCAGCTAACACACCCAATCTGTAAACCAATACATAGTCATTTTCCTTGCTTTCAAACCATAGGGATAATATCTCATTGTAAATGATAAAATTGTAAATTCCCAAACTGGTAAAGATATGCCACCAACCGTGACCTTCAATTAAGAAACCTAATGGTAAACCAAGGTATTCTCTTCTTACATGGATCAAATTTGAGCAATAAACGGTATCCAAGTTCCAAACCAAGAATCCAAATAAGAATTGAGAAATGGATAACAGTAATTTCTTGTACAAGAATTTTTTAATTTTAGCGCTTTTGACATATTTGCGCACCATGGAAAGTGATTTGAAAATTATGGAGAAATTTAAAACCGCATAACTTGCCTGATGTAAAGTTGGATTGGTATAAACTGAACAATAGATAAATGTTAAACAACTGACAATGGTAAAAGTGGAAATGTAAACAACAATTTTACCAGTTCTACCTCTTTCACAACCAAAAATGTATCCAAATGGTATAGCGGTAAAATAAATCATTGGTAATTCATCCATCAATTGGAATTCATATTTTAAAGTCATATGGAATAACCATGATCCTAAACCAACCAATGCCATTCCACAGGCCACTGTGACAAACAATGGACCATGTTTATTCTTCTTAGCCGAATATAAATGATACATTGACAAAAAGAAAAATGAAATGTTTGTAGTGGCATTGACAAATTCAGCAAAGAAGGGCGATATGACATAATTTTCCTCACACCAATCAATGGTGGATGTAACGGGACCCCAAAATCCAATATGATCAACTGGCTTCAGTGGTGAGTAGTTTTTCAAGTACCTGAGCAGCATAATGTGATGACACTTTAACTGATTGATTATATTATAAATGATTTCTAACGAATGGAAATCAAATTGAATTTGAGATAAGATTCGGTAATTTAGTTTTTTTTTTTTTTCTTCTTCTTTCGAATTTCTTTCACTTTTATTCCGAATTGTCCCTTTTAGTTGTTGATTACAAAATCACAAAAATGGCTGGATTATTCACAATTTAACGAGTATCATTATCAATTGTCAACTTATAGATCATATCCACTTATTACCAAAGGAACTAATACATAATGATACTTTCCATTGCGCCCCTACTGCGCATTCACAGTAGTGTGCATGAGAACCAGAATTAGGTATTACCATCATCATCAATCTATTTATCAAGTTGTGCTATGGTCATCTTTCAGTGTTATGGAAGTAGCGCCCATTGAAGATTCTGTTCACCAATGTTGATCAATTTTATATCACAATAACACAGTGGATGATTTTTCACCCGCTGCTTCACACTGTACATTTCAAAGTGACCAAAAATTGTTCTATATAAAGAAGTACACATGGATACGGCATTGATGAGATTTCCTGATTTCTGTTCGGTACCTTTAGTTTTCGAAGCTTTGTTATATAACCTTTGATCTGAACAATTAGCACCGCCCACGTATATAGACTTCAATTGGTCAGTTAAGAATTGTTACTCCAAAATCGTCAAAAATTTCAACTATTTACTCAACAACCCTCAAGCTATGACCTTGAAATTATAACTTTTTGATCAATGAGACTCATTTCGTTTATCAAACAAAGCATCTATCAAAAGGGATGATGATATTATCAAGATAACAATCAGACAGGTGTGGCTTTTTTTTCCAATGAGATACGAAAAAGATGCGAAAAAACCAAAAAATATATGGAAAATCAAAATTCCAATTAAAAATTTACACTCATATATTTGTACATGCAAATCATGTCCAACGAACCACCACCACCACCGCCACGTCCATTGAGGATAGCCATTGTTGGAGCAGGCTTAGTAGGTGCACTCACTGCGGTATTGTTATCAAGACTTGCAAATGCCCAAGTGACAGTTTATGAAAGAACAGAGAAACTGCATGAAGTTGGGGCATGGATTGCAGTGACAAATTCGAGTTTCCAAATATTACGTCAAGTTATTGATATTGATGAATTGAACTCAATAGTGTATAGGGGTTCCGATAATAAGACCTCGGTGACGAGGCATTGGCAAACGGGGGAGATCTTGCATGTACAACGACAACTTGTTGATGATGTTAATCTAGTTGAGGCTAGAACACAACGAGTAGCATTACATAATTTGATATTGAAATATGTACCAGATGGTGTGATTAAGTATAGTCACAAGGTGATGAGTGTTGATCGCGTTGAAGGGAAAAGTGCTGTTATTTTGAAATTTGCCAATGGTAAACCATCGCTGGAACTGGATATCGTTATAGCAGCTGACGGGATATATTCCAAAATTCGACGTCAATTTTTCATTCATGATAGAAACGAGATTAAATATAAAGGCACTGTTCTGTATAGAACTGTATTTCCTGAAAGCTTGGTTTCTGATATTGAAAATTTACCAGATGATACATCATCATGGGTGAACCCTAATGGTGATGTGATTTTCTTATCAAGATTAGGTTTACAGAAATATGGAGTTGTGGCATTGATCAAAGAACCTTTGGAAGTGGCACAACTGTTGAAATGGAACGATCAAATTGGTGAGTTGGGGAAATTGAAAATTGTAAACCATTTTACAAATTGGGATCCAATTATAAGTAAAGTATTGTCAAAAATGCCCAGTATCAACTCATACCCTTTGGAAACGGCAACATGGGTTGATAAATTATGTATTGAAGATAACATTGTTTTCGTTGGTGATGCAGCACATCCAACGGCGGGTGCATATGGTGCTGGATCATCATTTGGATTTGCCGATGCTTGGGCATTATATAGATCATTGCAAGAGATATGGGAACGTGGTTGTTCTATATCAATGGCATTATCGATATTTAATAAGACAAGAATGCCATTTTTACAAAGAGTGGAAAGACAAATTAAAATAGATTCACAAATTTCAAAAGATTTATATACAAAATTTGATGATGAAGATGAATGGAGACGATCAATAATTATGTCCAAACAAGGTGGTGATTGGATGAAATCGCATAATGTTGAATTGGAATTTCAAGACAAGAGAGATGAGCAATTGTTTGAAATATTACAAAAAATTCATCAAAATTCATCAACTTCTTCTTCTCATGGTTAAATTGGAAAAAATCACCAAGAAGAATTTTCAAAAAATTTCTGGTTCCAATTAAGATCCACTTATTACCATGCAACAAAATAAACAAATCAGTTTTTAAGCAAGCCTAAAAGCAATAATCATTTGTAATATTTCTTGTAGTACCCCATTCGTAAATGACAATAAATAGTTGATGCACCATCTAAATTTATATATGGTACTTGTTACAAAAAAATGATAAACCTACAGAGTACCAATCAGAATGATGTCACCGCCCATATATTAATCAATTGTGTTTGTATAAATTTTTGAATCCAATACTTGCTTGCTTTTGCCCACAGTATCACATCATCATCATCATCATCATCATCGATGCGAAGAAAAAACCCAGCCTCAAATCCTAATAGACACATAATAGCGCCGATTATACCCGAATGCGCAACAACAACTTCTCTATCAATCTATACGCGGATTAATAACCACAAGGAGACCCACCACCACTACCACCACCACTTGGGAAATCCCAAAGACATGAATTATAATGAGATGATGACGTGGTGTGTGTTATTTATCACGGATATAAACCGGGTATAACGATGTCATCATTAGTTATATAGTATCAATGGTTTTCAATAATCTCCATATGTATGTATGTACCCGTTAATTATAGTAACTTTTCCATTACACTTCTTGCCAAAGAAAATTGAAAAAAAAAAAAGCTGCATCTTTTTGATAACATTGCTGGAGTTATGACGGGATTTGAGCGCATTTGAATTCAACAATAACATTATTAAAGTTGGAATTCATTCAGGGGCAATAGACAGATACCCGTTCATTATGACCTCACCATTTCAATTTATTCAACGGTATATTCGTAAATAATATGTATCAATATGAAATTTAAAAGTATCATTATATATAAATATTGAAATCACGTGAGCCAAGCAAATCTGTGCTAGCTATGGTAACTTATTGTTGATGTTGACTAATAACCATCTATTATGGGAAGCTAGAAAACGTGCAATGAACAACAACATATCAATGGGATACAAGACAATATGAATATATATAGAGTTGGGAAATTTTAATAAGCATATATTTTTTGACATGATAAACCAACGAAATTATCTATGGTTACTCTTTTAAAGTGCATTATCTAATTTTCAAGAGGCAAAATTTCTTAAGCACCGGAGATAGCACCAGGAATACAACTAACGGTGAAGTTGTACATTGTAGTACCTTCTTAACCAAAACAATGAATGACGAGAATTATACACATGATATTAGTCCTACGCATAGTATTCCTCAAAGTCTTATGGATGAAGAGATTGAATCTTACAGACATGTAAGTCATGAAGGTACCCTGTTAAATGACCCCTTCAGGGAGAACTACTCAACCATTCTCAGCAATGAGTTAAGGACTTCTGTTTCAATTGATTTGGAAAATGGCCTTCCAA
>PPKU02000141.1:0-20525 GCA_003706265.2 Nakazawaea holstii | reverse complement strand
TCTAATTTTTTCCAATTCTTCGATATAATTATCTTCTAAACCAGTGATATATTCACCGGTAAAGACACCAACTTCAAATCCATCCAATTTAGGAACCTCACGGTTCAATGCAATCAAACTATCTGGTTTAGGTTTAGATGGTGTCAACAAATCAATTTCATCTGATAATTGACAACATGAAACTAAATCATCCAAATTTTGATAAAATACCTTATCGGCATGTATTACTTTGGCAATTTCATCTTCAGTTCTATTGAAACCAACTAACAGCTTAGTGTCGGCCAAGTCAATTCCATAAATATGATTGAATCTTATTACTGGTGAACAAGATGCAAAATAAACTTTTTTAGCACCAGCTTCCTTTGCCATTGATACAATTTCCTTTGATGTAGTACCTCTCACTATGGAATCATCAACAAGCAAAACAGATTTATTATAGAATTCACTTTGCATGGCATTCAACTTACGACGTACTGATGAAGTTCTCTCTTTTTGATCTGGCATTATAAAAGTTCTGCCGACATATCTATTCTTGACAAAACCTTCACGATATGGTAATCTCAATTTATTAGCACATTCCAATGCTGAATGACGAGAAGTATCAGGGACAGGAATAACAACATCGATTTCATCCTCGACTCTCTTTCCCTCTGCCAAGAATCTTTTATCAATGTTAAGAGCTAATTTTTCACCCATTTTAATTCTTGATCTGTAAACGGAAATTCCATCCAATACGGAATCAGGTCTTGCAAAGTAAACGTATTCAAAGATATCAGGAGTGTATTTTTTCATCTCAACAACTTGTTTGAACTCTGGGATCATAGTGTCTTTTGGTATTATAACTGCTTCACCTGGTAATATATCTCTAAAAGTATCAAATTTATGAGCTTTTAAAACAACACTTTCAGAAGCCAACATATAATCTTTTGTATTATCAACATTACACCTTTCACCAATCAACAAAGGTCTGATACCATTTGGATCTCTGAATCCAATAACACCATAACCAGCTAACATTGCAGTACATGCATAGGCACCTCTACATTCACGATAAACACCTTCCAAGGCTTTGAAGATATCATTATTGTTGACTCTTGCCTTGTCGTATTTCTCCAATTCAGCAGCAAAGATGTTCAACAACAATTCTGAATCTGAATCGGTGTTAATATGTCTATGAACAGTTTCATCGAGATATTTTCTAATATCACCGGCGTTAACCAAATTACCATTATGGGATAATGAAATACCATATGGAGAATTAACATAAAATGGTTGAGCCTCCGATGTAGCACTAGAACCAGCAGTTGGATAACGTAAATGAGCAATACCCATATTACCGACTAAACCAACCATTCTTTGTTGTGTAAAGACATCTTTAGCCATACCATTACCTTTACATTGATATAATCTACCCTTGTCAGCACAAGTGACAATTCCAGCAGCATCTTGACCTCTATGTTGTAAGAACATGGCAGCATCTAATAACTCAGATGAGACATTATAATCGGGGTTTTGTGTAACTAAACCTAAAATACCACACATCTCTCTTTTGACGTCTCTATTTCTATTATATGTACAATGATAAACCACAGATTAAAAAACTGGGGACAGAATATGAATATATGTATATGAACTCTACCAAATATTATTTTCCAGATCTCTAAATGATCGAAATGCAAATGTTGATCGGTCTTAGTATTTAGACTTTGCAAAAGCTGAAAATTTAGATCAGTTGAAATATTTTCTCAACTAGGTAAAACTGATTTATTTGGCTCTTTTCACTATTTTCACTGGTTTAATCAGAGATAAAAAAAAAAAATTTTATTTTCATTTTTCAAGAAATCAGAGTCAAATTTCTTTATGATCAGTCATTCCCCGATGTGGCAATACTGGGGCTGGGTAGTGCTTTTGGCTAAAGGTTCGTGTAGAGTAGTACTAGTTGAGATATAGCTACGGTGACCCAAGACTAGACATGTCTCTGCTCATCAGATAACCATCTTCAATATTCGATAATCAATCATAATTTCTCCAACATGAAAGAGATCAAAAAGTCGAAACGCAACTTTCACAAACTCATATAATGCCAATTTTGACTTAAAAATATACCCTAAATTCAAATTCAAATCCAAATGCTAACTAACGAACTTCCATCAGAGCCTTGTTGTGGTAATCGAAAACACAAAAAAACCAACCATGAAACCAAAATTTCAAAAAATGCAAGATTATTCATAATTCATTTCCTGTACTCGTGGTCTTTATCCCATAACCAGCCTTGACCACCTCTGTATATTCCAAACAATATCATAAACAGGCCTCCTGTCCTTACAGTTCTTTTCCACCATAATGGGTTCTCTCCAGGTTTTTCGTTACCAAAGATTTTTCCACTTGACAAATAGGCACCTCCTACGAGTCCAGTGAAGGAAGCCATTAGCTGACACGGCAAACAATCTTTTACTTCTTCATCGGTCAAATCTCTTGATTCTGGTGGGTTGAAAACGTTTAAAATGTTAGACATGGTTTGTTGCAACTACTATGTATGTATTTATGTAAATCTTTGCAATAGTTTTTCAGTCTAATGGCATTTCTTACAATTCATCTGCCAATTTTTTTACGAGAGAGATCTGGTGACGACAGCCCTTAATATTTTTTTTCTTTGGCACTTTGTAATTTACGAGAAGAGCTAGACATCAAAACCGGGCAGCCCTTCTTTTCACCGGTGTTGTTGTTGTGGCTGTTGTAGTCACCCTTGTTTAAGTAGTTCAAAAGATGTAGTGGATAAGTTGGAAAAACTCATATACTGATCAGCAATATTACAATGTATAATGTCTTGCAAAAGGAATTGAGGGGGTTGTTAGCATCATTATTAACACATTAATGTTTTTTTCACAGAAGTCAAATATTGGGTTAATAGAGCATAAATGTGATGGACCGAATTCAAAGTTCATCCTGTTTAATATCCTTTGAGATGGAAAGTTTAAAGGGCACAAATGATGTGTTGATCAATTAAAAGTAGTCCATTGTAGCATCTGCTGTAGTCAACAAGACTTTTCAAAAGCTGTAGTTTTAAAAGCAAGCCAACCAACCAACCCTAACGTATAGAGCTGCTCAAAACTGCATTAATGAATATCTCAGATCAATAAGGAAGGGCTTGCATGAAGTAAGAAGTTGTATAATTTGAGCTCGCAAACTACGGTGCTTTAGAATCATATGAGTTTAATGCATGGAAAGGGTGTAATGCTTGTAAGATATCAACCGGGGGTAGAAGTCATCACTGTAGCATGAAAAAACTTGCCTGTTATGGGTCTGCTTGTATTATTCTTCGCGAGCTGTAGTAAAACAAAAGGCAATTATTAAACTTAAATCTGCCCTAGGTATTATAGTTTCATAGATTATGAATATGACGGGGGAAAGAGGAGAAGGTAGGGAGGGACCTTTGCCGTTTCTGATCATGGTACTCTGGCATGATAATGCATGCCTTTCAAACATGTTTCTGTGGTAATTTTGACATCTTATTGTTTTTGAACTCTCTCTGTTTCAGGTAAGGTACAACAAATCAAAATCATTCAATTAAATTCACCATTCTTAAACAAGAGAATACACTTAAAAGCGATAATTACTGGGAAACTATATATGTAAAGGTATATATTTTATTACATTTTTGTAATCAGCGTGAATGGTTGCATCTAATTGTGTCTTGAAATTTATCAATTTTCACAATTGAATTTTTTCTTTACAATCTCTTCGTAAATGTACAAGGAAATTAGGTGTTTTTTGGGTTTTCAAACCGAAAAACCAAAACAAAACAAAATTACGAGACTAACAAATATGAAATTTTACTTGATTTAGGCTTGATGATGTATCATATATAGCTGGAACAAAAGAGTGCCGTACATATACGCATATACGCATGATACTTACATGGCATAAAGATCTTAAAAGCACTCATCATACATGTTCTTATGTTGCTAGAGAATTTGTTTTCTAGTTTGTAACTTTATCTGAAAGCTTTTCGAAATATAGCGAGCTGTCGTCGTCGTAGTCGAAGCTTTTTTGTTTTTTTTGAGCGAAGGATTCTATAGACGGTTAAAACTTCTGCCAAGTTTACTATAGCGCTTTCATCTCAATGTGATTAGAGTTAGTGAGAATTTAGTAAAAGCACATTGAAATACAAATCAAGTCAGATGGTGAACTTTAAGCTAATACTGTATTTCACTGTTGTAAAGGTGAGAGAGATTGTAGGCTGTGATTCTGAAAATACTGATTTACTGCTTTTATATAATCTCATATTTGAGGACTTGAGTTGTATATGAAGATGGGTGGAGAATTGTTATATATAAAATATATATTGTAAATTTTGAAAATTTTCAGAGAAGTGAATGAAACAAGCAAACTCGGAAAGTCTTATCAAGTCCACACTTACACAATTAAGCCTTTTGGTGGTGGTTATCTAAACTACAAACTTAAAGAAAGGATCTCTTCAGTAGATAATTTCCAACACATGTATAAATACATCACCGCTATCGTTGCCAAACACCAAATGTATTTATAAATAGATTTTGTCTTCAGCTAAAAAGAGGGTCTATTTTTCACGATCTACACTAAACTACACGAGTGGATATCTATCTACGTGGAATGTTATAATTACAAGGCTATATATATATGTGTATATGTATCTATATATATGCTAAAGATATAATATAGTCTATGTGTAGTGGTACCATCTAATCAATCAATCAGAGTACCAGATAGATAACAACTTCGTGTCTGTCTGTCTCTCTCTCCTTATCACACAATACACAAAAGCCAAAAATCAAAACAAAAACAAAAAATTTTAAAATTAGAAGAAAAAAAGAGGCGAGGCGTATTTACCCAAACATACTCCTGTGTGAATTAAATTACCACTGTTGTTATTATACCAATTCCAATTGCCAAAAAAGTTGAATCTCGTATTGACTCATATATATGATAACAGAGCTTTAAGTTACTTCCAAGACACAGTTAGTTATACATATATATCTCTCTATTAACATCGCCAAATCAATCGATTTTCAGTTATGGGCGCATTCTCAATAATTGGAGCGTTGTTTCACATTGGCGCTTTAGCGTTATTGCTACTCGCGACTCTAACTTCCCCCGTGACACAATCATTATATCTAGCCAATGATGGTGACTATCAATTTGGAGTGTTTGGTTATTGCAATACCGCGAGGGGTACGTGTTCAAAAGCTGCCGTATCATATCTGGTTTCAAGTTTGAGTAAGAAGACGAATTATGTGTTTGATGATGACAAGAGAGATAGTCTTCTGAAAGTTTTGATCGTCTTTCCAGTGGCTTGTGGTTTAACATTTTTCAGTTTTATAATGGCATTGATCAATGTAAGAAAGACGCGTTTAATACTGTTGTCAATAATTTCCATCATTTTGGCTACATTATCATTTGTTGGCTCAGCTTTGGCTTGTATAATGACGTTTCTTGTCTTTTATCCAAACATTAAATGGTGTTCATGGGTTCAAATCGCTAGTGCTGTATTGAATTTAATTGCATTGGTATTTATTATCATTGATATGAAATTGTCAGGTTCAACAGATGATCTCACCAGTATGGATGGTGGAGAAGTGAATGAATATTCCTTGAAAAATAATTTAATCAGTGATGATGTTGAATCGAATTATAAAAATGATACATCTTTTGCAATGCCACCACGGGGTAATTTCAATAATTTAAACATGAAATCACCATTGACTCGTGTTTCCAGTGATGTTTCTTCAATGACCGAGAGAAAATCAATCACTGATATCACCGTGCAACAAAATAGATTTCTGTCTTCTAATTCAGCATTGACAAATCCATCTCAACAACATCAAGAAGATGAATTGAGTATATATGCAGGTCCTCTGGGTTCCAGTATAAGAAATCAAGCGCCTGTTGTCGTTCCTGAAATTGCTGAGCCTCAACGTGAACCAACAATACCACTCGTTGGTGATCCATACATGAGTACACAAGAATCATTACCAAATAATTTAAACGTTGAAGATGATCGTCATATCTTGAGAGCTGATACACTGGAATATAATGATCCTCATTTAGATGATAACCATTCTTTTGAAGCAGATTCGGATTTTACAAGCGTTTCTCAAAGAGCAATTAATCCAAAATACTATCGTGGTGCCAACAATTTACTTTCACAAAATTATCAACCAAGAGCAGCACCTCCTCAACAAAACATATATAACGGTGTCCCACCACCATCTCAACAACCGCCTCAACAATTTACAATCCCATCACAGCAACCACAACGTTTTGGACCTCAACCTCAACAATTTGCTCCAGCACCACAAAATTATATGATGCAACCAAATCCATACTCAATGCCTCCTCATCAGCAATATCAACCACATCCTCAACAACAACAACAACAACAATTTCATCCACGTCATGGAAGAAGACCATCAAAGCCAAATGCCTCAGATGTGATATTACAAAATAATCCAAATTTTATGGTTGGCAAAGGTGCTGCTCGTCAACAAATGACAAGATTTGGACAAACTGCTCCACCTCCTCCTCAAGGAGCTAGAATGGGACAGAATTATAAAAACCGTTCTGCAAGAAATCTGTTACCTCCTGCTTCAATGGCAAAAGATGGTCCTTATGGCTCATTTATATAAAAAAGCTGTTGGATCCATTTGTTTCTAAAATGATTTTCAATTTCATTATTATTTGCTTTTGCCTTTCACTGTCAGTTGAAGTTTTCTGGGTTCGTGCTTTGGGTTTAGGTGTTTTTTCTCTCTTCTATATTTTTTTCTTTTATCTTGATTATTTTTTAGTTCTGTATTTTTTGTTACACATGTTCCTACTTGTCTTATTACTTGCTTCTGTTTATTTTCAATTTCATTTTGGTTGTCTGGTTTGCTTCTGGTCTTTCAAATAGACGATTTTATATACATTTAAATATGATGATGCTTTTCCCGAAAAAAAACTTTATTATAAACATTTTCACATTAAAGAGTAAACACATATTATACGAAGCCTCATTATATAAATACAGCATCAGCTGCATCTGGATCTGGCTTTATCACAGGCCTTGAACCCACCACATCTCCATTACTAGCTCCATCGGTATTGCCATTACTGTTTTTGTTGTTGTCGTTATTATTGTTGTTATCATTATTACCATAATTATTATTGTTATTATTATTATTATCACCTCCATATTTGTGATCAACAACGACATGTTTTGGCCTCAACATCACCATTAAGAACAATGCAAAGACAACCAATGTCAACAACATGATCAATTTACATTTTTGAGTTCTCTTTTGTGTCTTGCTTGATTTGATCAACTCTTTATCCAGTTTTTGTAAATCCACAGTGACATTGTTCAAATTGTAATCGATTCTATCCAATATTGTTCCTTGATCAATGATCATATTTTCTAATTCTCTGAAGATTGTAGAGATTTCAATGACTCCCATCGCTATCTTGGAGATTTCTTCTTCTCGTTGTTTCATCATTTGATCCTGTTGTGAAGTAGGTTCTTGCTCTTCTAGTAACACCGTTTGTGATTGTCTTAACAGTTCTCTCGAATATGACTCAATTTCAGTGGAAGGCTCATCATCAAGGGCTATTGCCGAGGAGGATGAATAGGGTTTCGAGTTGTTTTGGAAACTTGTTTCGTAATCATCATCAACTTTTAAGAATTTTATATAATTGTTTTGTAATTTTCTGAAATCTTTACTCAAATTTTGAGTCTCCATTGCCAATTTCTTCTTGATATTTTCACACATCATTATCTCATCCTGGTTGAGTGTAGATTGTCTTTTCAAATTATCAATCTTCTTGATCATATTATACGTTTTTTGGAAATTTTTAGTTATCGTAAAACTCAAATCATCAATCTTCTTCATATCAATTGAATTATCATTGAAACCGGGCAATAAATTCTTCTTATACAAATAATTCAATTCATTTACTTTTTGCTCAATGAATTTCAAAATATCTTCAATCTCTTGAGATAACTCAATGAAATTTGGAGGTAATGATTTCAATTGTATTGCATCGTCTTCTTCCCCAAGCCCATCATTCATCAATCCTTCTTCCTCCTCTCGCAATCTGTCAAATTGACCCATAGATGATTGCAATGTCTCATGATCTAAAGGATTATGATGTGGGTATGTTCGACGGTACGATATATAAAGGTTGGTCCTGTCTCTGAACATTGTTCTAATTATGTGCTGTTTGTATCAAAATGTGTGTTTATAATTGTTATTATTTTTTACTATTTTGTATTTTGCCATTTTTTTTTCCTCTCTATTAGTTTACATAGCTATTACGAAATCAGAGTTATATCTTAAAAGAATTACAACATATAAAGTTTTAAGGAAAGCATCAGGGAAAGGATATTATTTAATAATAAATAGAAGAAGAATATAAATATATATATAACTCATGATTTCTTCTTATGCAAGAAACCCAAATTCACAGATGAATGTGATTTTTTCGACAAATTCAAAAAACTAGAGTTTCTCACAGGCTTGAGATCATTTGTCACATTCAAAGTTGATTTTGAAGAATTGGAAGATACTAACGTAGGTCTCGAAGACACATGATCCTGCTGATTATGAACATGAGCCTGTTGTGGTGGATGTGCTTGGTGTGATATTGGAGTCATCGAAGTTTGGTTCAATGCATTATTGCTTTGACGAATAGGAGACTTAGAAGGCGGTGATTGCTGTGTTTGAAGGTGAGTCGAAGATGACGATGATGGAGCTGCTGGTATTGAACCTAATTGCTTACTTAGCTTCGTAGCACTGACGCTAGTTGATGAACTGAATCCGAATAAATTCGTAGCCGATTGATTTCTTGAAAGAGCAGGGGATGATGTTGTAGATGAACCTCTTGATTTCGCTAGTTCAAAAGAAATCGGGTTATCTGCACCGTAATTGGAACGTCTAAGGTGAGTTTTGTTCGGCTTTGTTGTTGTACTAGTAGTTGCCATATGCTTTGGAGATTGATCTCTTTCTGCCAATAAACGTTTGTTCAATAACAGAAGGTCAATTGATGAACCTGGTAATGGAGGTTCATACATCGGAGTTAGATCATCCACAGGTTGAGACTTCATAGCAGTGGAGTATGATGGCACTCTGGATAAAACATTTTCATCCCAATCTTTTGCAGTAGGACTAGGAGATTCAGCAGGAGAATGAATATCTGTCAATGAATTTGACCTAGATAAATGTTGATGTATAGGAGATGTTGCTCCTGGCGACATCAAAGCTCCAGGGTTGGGAATACCAGGTGTGGCAGCAACAAATGTACCAGTTGTCAATGAAGGGCCCACAGTATTTCCTGAAGTGCCCTGAGATTTGAATGAAAAATAATCTGGTTCATCATTTTCTTCAGAAACCAAACTGAATTTTGGCTTGCGCGATGTACTAGATGAAGAGGCTGAAGGAGTGACAGGGACAGAGCTCATTGCTAAATCATCCATAGATTGTTGTTTACCTTCTCTTTGTAAATGTAACAATCTCAAATTCTCAACCAATTGAGAATTATTTAATGTGAATCCCTGTTGCAGTTGCAGTGGTTGTGAAGATCTAAACAAGGCCGAGCCAGTAGAGGAACTGCCATATGGCGTTGAATCCTCTGAAGTCAGCAGATAGTTTCTTGGAGTGTTAACACCTGAATCTAATGGAGTATCCACAGGAGAGGCAATTTCACTCCACAATCTATCATAAACTCTATTTTCGTAATTTGGTGGAGCCATCAAGTCTTGTGTATCAGCATGCGTGCCAGTTGCACGTGGTGGTTGCACTGCCGATGGACTGATTGGGTCAGAGTCAATCGAAAATAAAACATCCTCTTCACCATCTTCCAGTTCAACACTAACATCTTCAACATTTGCAGAATACGCATGATCTTCCAGATTTATCTCGACTCGTCTAGCGGTCAATGCAACAAATGGACTTATGAATAAGATGATTGGTAAAGTAGCTCTCAATTCACTTACATGCCCATCCGGATTAACCAATCCAATTACGAATTTCAACTTGTGTCTAACTTTGACATTGGATAAGATATCACAATCTTGGGTGCATACATTAAGTGAAGGTGGGATTTGAACATAAGTTGTTATATTCCATCTGTCAGGAGACAACTCGATTTCCCCATCGTTATAGAAATTTCCATCTAAACCGATTTCTAATTCTTCCCAGATATCTTTACCAGCTTCACCTTTTGGTTTCTTGATCGTTTTTTCAAAAACAGTTCTTTCATCAGTGTGTCCTCCAACATGACCACAATAAGTATAATACTCAACTAATGAAACCTTTATGTTACCTAATTTCAAGCCTTTCAACAAAGGTACTAATAACATGTCAACCCTAGTGGTGGACCCAATTGCCACAGCTCTATTGGGAGCACTTATTGAGTAATCAACTTTTTTTGGCCATGTGTTGTCGACAGCTATTGTCTCGGACAATTCAACAGCATCCGATGTAATTGTTCTAACAACTCTAATATGTTTCTTCGTTACCAATGGTTGAGCAAATCTTCCTCGTTCAATGGTCGATTGTAATTTATAAACCATGGAGCAACCAGGTAATCCCTCAACGGATTCTGGGATAGTTCCTGGAATTATAGTACTAAATGGAAACTCATAGTTTCCTTGAACCAAAATATGAGTATCTGATTTATCCTGTGCAGCATGAGTCAAATTGGCCAATGAGGCAAATGACAGACTTAAATTGACAGACGACCTTGATTGTTTTTGTAAAGATTTCAAAGAAGTGCTCGATGAATTGTTGGATCTGTTCAATACTTCTTGACCAGATACTAAACCAGTCACTTGGTTTTGGTTCTCGTAAAGGTTTTTGCAATAATCATTTATGTTTAATGGATCCCAGTCATATTCGTAAACTCTCTTTTCATACTTCATTGGTCTTGCCACTTGTGATTTAACCCCTTGATAATAATCTACCCAATTTAATCTCAAAGTGGCATAAAGTTTTAAAGTCAACTTCTTAATTGGAATAGGTTCCAAGACAGATAGTACAATCACACCCGATAACAACGCTGAGGAAGCATCATTTTCTGGACCTTTCAACACAATAACATTATGGTCTGCAGACTTTATTCTTATGTCAAACAACGAAGTCTGACGACTTTTCTTTGATTTTGGCATTATACGCTTTATTCAAAAATGCCTCACTAGGGTAAGTAAATGTGGAGAAAGCTGTGAATATGATAAATCTATGATGAGAAGAAGCAAGCAAACCAAATCAAATGGATACGTTAAATATTGGTATGAACGCAATTTTATTAGCAGCTTATGTGAAATCAGCTTGAGTTTTGATTGTCAAACAATAGATGTGGTAGTTGATACTCCTGTTGTAAATGCTTAAAGATCGCTGTTGTAAGTCTTTGAAGTGTTTGTACGGTTGGATGTTTTTTTTTTTTGTGTTTGTTTGTGTGATTTTTTTTTCTTCTTCACTTTTGACATTTTGCGTTGCTTCTTTCTGTGGGCTGGGGAAGAAGCAGCAGTAATGGCATATATATAAGCAGGCAGACAGACATAAACTTGTATTGACAACTTTTGCATCGCTAGTAACTCACAAAAGGTTTATACTCCACTTGTTGTAATCTGCTGTTGCCCATTTTGAAACTATGTTGAAAGAATGTTGGAAATAATTTGTCGATCTATTGATTTAATTTGTGTTGTCTTTGGACCAGGTGAAGGTGAATTACATAGTTATCCTGGCCATCAAGTATTGGAAATGAACTTGGTTAAATTATCAAGATGAAACCATTGTCGCTGAATGAATCTCAACTAATGACAGCTCAGCCGTTTTCAAAAGACACCAATAACAGCAGAACATTTATAATACCTTTAACGTTTATCTCTTTAAATGAACTAGGTATATATAAGTCGCAGATTGGAGATGAGCAGAATATTCTCATTCCATCGTTTTTGAGAAAAATTAGCAGGTTGTATACTCTTCAATAGATCATCGTCAATTTCAAATGTACACTAATCACGGTACCAGGGGCTTCTATACTTGCATTAGGGAGTATGGTGAGCATTGCCTGACGGCATTGGGATACTTGATTTCAATCGACACTCTGAATTTTTGGATTAATGGTCCAAATGAAGAAAACATTAAAGTCATACGTGGCTGGAAATGGAGGGGGTATAAAAAGCTTTATGAAGTCCCCTCTGTAATTGTTGAAGATCTAAACACCATTTACCTGGGTGTTCTCAATCACTTTGTATTTATCGATAATGGTAGTTTAAAAAGATTTGCGCCGCAACAATTTGGGAGAGACTTTGTTCAAATGCAAATGTTGAGCGGACAAGAAGTATTCAATGCAAGCAACGAGTTTGAACCTTTAAAGATATACAGGTTGAAGCGAACTTTAACTACGACGTTTTCTGAAAAGTCAAATGAAAAAGTTAAAGAGAAAGTTTTGAAAACATATTGGGATGTGGAAACTTTAGACCATAGCAAAAATGTCCCTTGTTCAAGGACGAATCACAGCATAGCTGTCAATAATGCGGAAAATTGTCTTTATCTTTTCGGAGGTATCACAAAATTAGTTGATATGGAGTTCAAACACTGTCCGGACAAAATGAGGGATCCAAAGTTCTGGCAAAGAAAACAACTTGGTGATGTCTGGAAGCTTTGTCTTACTACGAATACATGGGAAAAGGTATTGGATTTATATCCAGAATCAGAACCCCCATCATCAGAATCTGCCACACCTCCTTTTTTGATCTTCAACCTTTTTTTAATCCGTGATCCCTTGAGGGATTTAATATATGGATGCTATCAAAAATACAGTTTAAAAGATGATTCTGAGATTATTGTCACTCTGAACGTTGTTTGTATTGATCCTATCGCTAAGAGATTTGAAGAGTACAGTTACCAGACAGTGGATAAGCCTTGGATGGAGCTCGACAATAATCTTGGTCGTTTGTATATCGCGTCTTGGACGCTAAGATATAAAACTCTTATATTGATGAATAAGAAAAAGTTGGACCTGAAGGCTCGTTTAACTAAACAGTTACTTACACCGTGCGAAAGCGCAACAATAATACACGGTCCAATCAAAACAGCAACAGAACCTTGTCGTTTGAGGCGTTGGATGTTAATCATTAATGATATCATTCATGGCAAGTCTTGATTAGTTAAATGCTCTTGTCGTTGTTATTTTCTTTTTGCGTAGAAAAAACAGACTTTCGCCAATTTCCATGTCTTAACTATGGTAAAATAATTCAGGAAAAAAAAGTGTCTTTTTTTTTGTATGTTACGAGCACTTCGATTTCATATCTGGGTAAACTGTTCGAATATTACAAAGCTACCATTGAAAGATTGAACTTCTTCAATCGACTTTGAAACACTAGTTCTTGGATAGCTTCACTCAAAATTTTTATATCAATTGATTGGCTAAATGATCCAATTCAATAAATATAAACTTTATTTCGAAAAATAAAAAAAAAAAAATGTTAATTCAAGACATCACCTTTCAATTTCCATGATGAATTTCTTCCTTCTCGATGTTGGTGGTAAATTGCCACATGCTGCCAAAAATATTGATAATTGTTGCTTTCAAAATGTACTGCAAAATACTGCTGAGATCTCACAATTCGAATAATCCTTAGATTTAAAATGTTGATCTTTGGAGATAATATGATTTCAAGATTCAGTAAGGTCGATATTTTGACATTTAAATAAGAATTCTTGAGTATGTAGGTACCAGTCATCTGCTTATCATCAGTTGCCGCCAGTCATCAACATTCGCAAGTTATTGGTTAAGAGAAGTGCCCTTATATGGAATACTATAAACTTGTATAAAAGAGCATTGGCAATTTACACTTAGTTGCCGGTTAGTTCAAAATAATGAAAGACAAAATTCAAAGCGGCTTTATGCAGATTTCTTCGCTCAGATTGTGTTTTTGTGGTAATTTTAGCTTTTTGTTAAGTTTTCTTATCATAAGAAGCCTCTTAGCGCTTACACCAACACAGAGTTTACACATATATAAATATAAAAATGACAGACGCTGGTGCTTTTGAAATGGAAAACCTATCACCAATGAGAATTGATGCCAGATTGTTTGCTCAGCGCTTCGATGAGTGCACTATTAGCCTTGATCAATTAAAAGCGAGTCAATTAACCGCTGAACAAATTCAAGAAAGAGAAAATCGTATTACAGCATTAGACACTGCTTACCGAAACCTCAAAGCTGGTTTGGGTGATGATTTAGATGCTGCTACACAGCGATTGGTAGATCAGTGTGATGTTGCCTATGATGCAGTCAAGCAAGATGAATCAGTGACTAAACTCAGTGAAATCAAAGAATTTGTAACATCTCATGTCAATTGTTTCAGAGATTACATGGGAGATCAAAACAGACCAGAAAATACTCCCCATATGAAAAAATACTTACACCAGTACATATACTTATTAGTCTGCAGCACTCAAATTGGTATCATGGGCGGAATTATGTCAACAAAGTGGATAAATGGAACCGTACAAGCGGTCATTTTTTATTTAGCTATGGGTATCTCAGTGGTAGCTCTAACAACGACCGGATACCTACTCAAAAAGCTCAGATATATGATGCCATTATATGTGACTTTTGCTATTTTTACTTTTTGCACATCTTTACACTTCAAGGAACGTAAAGAAGATCAAAATAAAGTTGTTCAATGTAATTGTACATCTACATCCAATTATACAACCTTAGGAAAAAGGGACTACGGACAAGTTTACCTTAATGAAGCTTTGGAATACAATTCAAACAATTCAACTTATGTTCTCCCAATTTTTTTAATGATGCTGGTCATGATATTTTGTATGTGCTGGTATTTTTTTTTCAAAAAAAAAAGTCGCAACCCGGTTGTCTCCCAAGATATGTCAACAGTCCAGAGTAAGATGTTGAGAGGCAATTATTACTTGGTGATTGCGGCCTTCACCTAGTGCCGTTCCCATTTATTGATCTAGATCATAACAAATATCTTATTGAAGTTAAAATAATATCATTTTTTAGTGAAAGTTGTAGTACCCCTTTTTTCATGATTTAATAAAAAATAGAATGCTGACCAATGCCACAACATCAACTATCAAGACAATGTAGCTTAGCCACATGCAGCGATAGCAATACTTTTCATGACCGCTACCAAATTGTGCAATAGCCCCATAATTATTGCTAAATTCAACCTTTTCTCTATCTTTGGTAAATCGCACTAATAAGAAGTACCGCCAAACTTCATACCTCAACATCCTGAGCAACGTTAGACCTATGACGATTGGTAGAGCATCGACGAACCTGACCTTATATAGGAAAGGAGCAGAAATTGCTAAACATTCGAATATATTCAAAATCAAGCTGTCCAAACTCCACACCACTGATAATGCAAACAATTTGGAATTAACGAATAATTCGTAGTATTTGTTGCATATTACAAAATTGGTTTTCGCAAATATTGGGATGTCGATATCTAAAACGAATTCAGGAATATTTAAAATTCCAATGACTCTTAATAACTTTTCCATCTCTTGTTGATCATCAACACTCAACATCGATGCGTTTTCCATTCCAGTTTTGGGAGCAATCAAATGCTGACTGCTGCTTCTGGAAGACGCGTGAGGGCCCTTTTTCTTTCCATACTCGAACCCACCTCCTATACCACCATGCAAAGAATTACCATTAGGTAAATCAATGTGACCTCCGAACCCACCTCCAAACCCTATCGATGCCGTATCGTGGGATTCGATTCTAGAACCCAAATCTGGATCCAAAACCAAGGTTTGGCCTTCATTTGAATCTGATTGATCATCTAATAAACCGTGTGACTCCTCTTCAGAACCATAATACCTCTGATGTATTTCTTGTTCTTTTAAATTCGTTTTTATTTTATAAATGAGAGTTATTGAAGAATTCCTTCTCAGCTGGTTGTTGTCAATAGCTTTCTTGTAGCCTCTAAACTCTGGCCTGTTGTAGAAGTTATACAACAAAGATTTGTGCATATGGGTCATCAAAGACTTGATCAACCACTCTGTTATTGAAATTGTGGTTCCAAGTGTCAATATTTGTATAGCTGAAATGTTCCATGGCCGACTTGGTGTACTGATCTCGTCAATCTGTGGATACAGTAACACCATTATCACAAAATATTTCAAAGCCATAGTGGATATCCAATATATATGATTCCAACCCCTGGACAGGTATATCTTGTTATTCAATTGAAAAGTTACAAGTTTCAACATCTGTGATATAAGTGTATACATCACACCAAGTACCACTGCTCGAAAATAGTCCTTGTGCAATGGAGTGTAGTTATCGTTCATTCTTTTCTTTCTTAAGACATATACACTACACAGTATTCCATTTCATTAGTTTTCAACTCTGTCTATAACTATCAAAATAAACAGATCAATACAGATCAAAACCCACACACTTTTTTTTTTCTTTGTTTTGATTATTTTTTTAACTTTTTCAGTCACTGTGTTGAAGGGAATTCGTTAATGATTCTGTGGCTGAACAGGACAACTTCCTGTAACGAGCTAATATTTGATAACGGAATGTAAAAAACATCAGAATCAGGCTTGAGACTCTCTTGCTTCTGAACAGGGTTTATCGTCAAGGAACGTTTCTTGAAAGTTTTTGGAAAGTTTAATTTGATCTCCAAATGATTCAAGTTCTCTTCGAACAATTGAAAACTCGTACTAGTCTCATGTTGATAGTCAACAAGTAATACTGACTTAGAGTAGACTAACTCTTTTAACAGCAGTATTTTTTCGTCTTTCGATTCTCTATTAATTTTCAATTGGGAATTGTGTATTAGTGCTAAGGTAATCTTGATCATATGTTGATAACAAACTCCTTTCAATAATGAGGCCACAGCTAAGAGCCACCTCAACTTCTTGTTCACCGGCAAGTTATCTTTGATGATTTTTATAATACTGTTCAAGTACGGCTCCAAGGTAATCCAACTCTTATCGGTAATCAATTTTTTCTCCACCAATCTGGATTTGTCTTCATAATCAAATGCGATGACAAACGTGATAACGGATTCAAGGGATAATAAGATTGACTTTATCAGGTGTTGATTATGCCTGAGCTCGTCGCTTTCCCTCTTCTTGCTTGCAGCTAGATTTCTGAAATGTTTGGATTTGCCTATAAATAACTCGCTTTTCTCCTTCCTCTTATCCAAAATGACTTGATCTAATTTTGTATCCAATTTGGTATCTACCTTATTATCCACAGCATTGGGCTGGACAATTTCCAGTGGTTTCTTTACTGGTGATCTTTTCTTTATCAACGGTTCATCGTCATCACCACCAACAACACGATCCTCTCCTCTCTTCTTTGTAGGCTTTATGGATTCATCACCCACTTGGTGATTACCACTTAAGCCTACTTTTAATCTCACAATGACACGAGTGGAACTCCCCTTTGCAGAATTCATCACCGTATATGAATTCCGTCCATTAGTCACCACCGACTTGCTTGGAGGTAATTGTATAGGTGGTATTGAATTTGTGAGAGATTTGTAAATTGGTGGTAAAGTGGGGGATATCAATGGCGGGAGTATGCCCTTGTTGAGAAATTGAGACTCTGCGTCTGTGGTTTTGCTCGTGAAAATACTGGATCTTATAGACATATGCTCCCCATTTATTAATGCTATGATGATAGTACCTATCTCCTTATTATATTCTGTTTTAATCGAAAAAGACAAAAAAAATTTAGAGAGAAAAAAAAAAATACAGAACAGAGTGTAGAGACAGAGGTAGAGCTAGGGGGACGTATAATAATGAAGAGAAATGAGGTCGCCCCTATAAAGTTGGGTAAGAAAGAGACTCCAAAGAATTACAAAGATCCTAAAAACTGGCCAAAATCCTTACAGGATTTCATAACACGATGTTTTACCAAGTCAAATGAACTTAATTTCAACAAAGAACTAAAAGATCAGTTTCAATTACAATTGAAAAAAATTATAGACAAAGCAATAGCAGAGAACAAAGTGGACAAAAACGATTGGACTAGACAAAAGTTGCCCATTTTTGACTATTCGTTCAGAAAGTTAGAGTTAATGTGTGATTTGGATACTACTCCCATAATACCTGAAAGAAGGTCCGGCATATTAGATTCACCTTCATCCTTAGGATCTAAAAAGATATCGATGAAAATACCGAAACCAAAGTCCGGAGTGCTAAAGCCCCACCCTTTTATTTCAAATGATTTCTCGTTGCCACTGAAGATACCTAATGCCGTCCTACCTGCCAAGAGAACTCAAGATACACCACCTCTATTGTCAAATGCACTGAAGAAGCAGAGGTTGGAAAGGTTCCTGAAGGAATCCCAGCTGATCACGAGCAGCTCACCTTCACCTACACCTTCCAATAGTGGTTCTGCATCTACAATGCCTTTGATTGGAACATGTAAAAATTTAGAGAAAAATTATTTGAGACTAACATCAGAACCAAAGCCAGAACTAGTCAGACCATTACCAGTGTTGAAAAAGACATTGAAATTGTTACGTGCCAAATATGAAAAGGAAAAGGATTATAACTATTTGAAAAATCAGTTGAAATCCTTGAGGCAGGATATAACAGTGCAACATATCAAAAACAAATTCACAATCAAAGCATATGAGTTCCATTCCAAAATTGCCATTGAATTTAAAGACTTAGGTGAGTTTAACCAATGTCAATCGCAGTTGAAGCAGTTATACCTCTTGCAATTCAATGGAAACTCGAAACATCGAAACAAATTTGAGTTTTTAGGTTACAGAATACTTTACTTCATCATAACAAGAGATTTTACAGAGATAATGACACTCAAACTTAGCTTACTCAAAAATGAACCTGAACTGATGGGTAATGAATTTATACTGTTAGCTTTGAAGTTTTGGGATTATACCTTGACCAATAATTACCATGATTTCTTCCAATTGTATCACGATTTGATCGAGATTGACAAAGTGACACCCGATAAAGGCGAGGTAAACGATGAAGATGATGAAGTCTCCATGAACAATTTGAACCACTCCAAGTTTTACTACTTTATCAAATTGATTAAAGATTTTATTGTTGAAAAACAACTACTAACAACTTTTTCAGTATTATCCAAGAGTTATAAGAAGCTAGCAATGGAATTCTTGTCAAGTGAGCTATTTGGAAACAATCGCTCTCATTTGACAGAATTTTTGAAAGAAAAGAATCTATCAGGTTTTGTTAAAGGAGAATTTTTCGAATTTGCCGAAGCAAGAGTGGACATACATCATCTCACACTTGGAGCAAGAAAAGTAGACATAAAGGGCCAGATCTAGAACCAGTCATATAATTGCATATATAGATATATATCAATCAAACGATGGACCTAATCCAATCATCGAAAACTTCAACTTGTCCTTTTCATCTGCAAGGTCAACGTAATGTAATATTTTTTCTTTAATAAGGGGTTCTTCAATGATATCAGCACCTTGTTCAACAGCCTTGCCTATTTTTATAAAAGATTTCCTCCGACCATCTAATTCATATATATCTCCATCTTTTTTCACGAAAGTGATGAAATGTAAATCAACAGAAGCCTCCAGAGGTGGTGCCTCTGTCTGTCCTTGTGTCGAATACTCCTGGTACAAATTGTTTGTGTTGAATATGAGCCCCTCGATCAATTTGGTCGCCTCTGTTGGGTTTTGTTGCATGTCATTGTTAAAATTATCCAATAACGAATTTCTCAAGATCAAATTAGGTGAAAGGTTACTAAGCGCGTGCAACAAGGCGTAAAATCCACATGAATTTCTAATAACCTGTGGGAACCATTTGATACCACTTTCAGCGTTATATTCATCTAAAGATCTATCCTGCTCAACTTTCTCCTTCTCAAATCTCGACGTAATGGGGAATAATAAAATTATTGCATATATTGGTCTTGGTAGTAACAGCAACAAATCAGGCTCAGAAATTGAATATATATCATGAAATGAAAGTAGTTCAGTTAATCCTAGCTTGTGAGCAAATTCAGTGAAAATCTCCGGGTTGGACTCCAAAGGTATTACTGAGGTTGGGTTAGTCATCTTCCATGTCTTGCAAAAGAGGCATAATATTTACAGTTGCAGTATTTTTTTTTCTGTATTTTTCATTTATTACTATCATGTGTAAAGCCTGAAAATGGTTACTGATTCTATTGACTCTATACTAAAATGAAAAAGACTCTTCAGTGATATTAGAGCTATCGCACATTGATCTGAATATCCCTTCCTTTTGACAAAATAAATTGTAAGGAGTATCGAACTCTTTCACTTCTCCAGCTTCCAAAACCAATATCTTGTCATAATCCAAAATGGTCTTCAATCTATGAGCAATACACAATATCGTACAATGGTTGAATTCGTTTTTGATAGTACTTTGGATCTTTGAATCAGTTTCATAATCCACAGAGGAGGTTGCCTCATCGAGGATCAAGATGTTTGATTTCTTGGTCAAAGCTCTTGCCAAGGCAATCAATTGCTTTTCTCCTAATG
>PPKU02000140.1:0-20707 GCA_003706265.2 Nakazawaea holstii | reverse complement strand
CAATTGAGGTTATGTTTTGCAATGGTGCAATGGAATAATCAATTAGATTTCAAAGAAAGTTTGTTGAATGAAGTGAGGGCAATTGAATCAACTTTTAACAAATTTTTCGCCACAGTGAGAGCTTTGAATAATGATTACAAGCATGATTTGAGCAATGGTGTTGTGATTTCGAAGAAATTACAAAAACAAGATTTTGTCTTGGCTGATGAATTGAAAAATTACAAAATTCAAATAGATGAAGCATTTAGAGATAATTTATCAACACCAAGAGTTATAAGATCCTTGATTGAATTAGTTTCCAAGGCTAATAATTATATTCAAACAACTAGTGAATTGAGGATACAATCATTGTTGAATGTTGTAACGTATATCACCAAGATTCTTGGAATTCTTGGATTTGAATCTAGGTTGGATAAATTAGGATGGATAGATGATTCATCATCTAACACCAAGGCATCAGTTGAAGATGTTGCGTTACCATTTGTCAAGGTATTATCAACTTTTAGAGATGTTGCCAGGAAAATTGCCATTGAAAAGGGAGATTATTCTGTATTGTTAAAGGCAACTGATGAATTAAGAGATAAAGAATTGTTAAAATTGGGAGTTTCATTAGATGATAGATCTACCAGTGGAGCATTGATCAAATTTTTAAATGAACAAGAAAAACAAGATTTGATCAATCAACAACAAGAGAGTGAAAAGCAAGCTGAATTGAAAAAATTAAAACAAAAGGAGAATCAATTAAAAGAACAAGAAAAATTAAAGGCAAGATTGGCAAAGGCTAAGAAATCACCATTGGAAATGTTTAAAATTGATGAATATGCCAATAAATTTTCTGAATGGGATGAAAATGGAATACCATTAAAAGACGTTGAAGGTGTTGAATTGACAAAGAGTGCTAGAAAGAAATTGATAAAATTATGGGATCAACAAAAGAAATTACACGATGAATATTTGAAATCTATATAAATTTGTATAACCATTTAAAACTATCAACAACAACTGTCATTGTGTAGTGTTAAAAATTTATTTAAATGTGGTTGTTGTTGTTTAACAAAAAACTATCAATTTCATCAGAGTCATTAAATCAGTATTTTTATCTTAAAATCACTGGTAATTAAACCTCGTACAGTGTGAATATATAAAAAGTTGATCATCATTTAAAATCAATAGTTCCCCAAAAACAACAACCCTTTTCAAATAAGAAAATTCCTTGAACCTTCAAGAATAATAAGCTACCTGTTGTATTTCCATGTTAGTATAAATAAGTCTTCAACAGAATACTTTCTCCTTTTTAATTAAAACAGTTGGGTGATCATCCTCAGCGAAAATGACCTCTCATCAAGTCCAGTTTGATCAACATCCCAAAATTTTGTACACTAGGAATGCGACTACTTAATTAAAAGTGATCAAACCATAAAGTTATGTCCGCCCGGTCACATAATTTCCTCATTGAAATCTCATCTTCTATTTTACATATAAAGTTTATTCTAAACATAAAACATACTGTTCAACATTGTTAGTAAAAATCATTCAATAACTATGCGATATTGCAAATGACATTCAGGGAAATAGATGGAGCTCATACAAGGCTGAAACTTAACGATAGTGCTATTGTCAACATACATGAAGCCATATTCGGTTGGAACAATTGGTATAAAGCAAATAATCATAGCAACATCTTTTCTCTCTTCCCTTGTGTCGTTGTTTTAATATGAAACATACCATTTTCTTATTCAAATTATCTCATCTCTTGACTCTAATCCATATCTCGAATAGATAGAGCATAGACACCTCATTGTCTCTCTCTACAAGTGAACAAAAACAAGAAGAAAAAGTTTTTAAGAAAAAGTTTTTTTCTTCTTCTTTTTGTGTCTGGCGGAGAAATTACCCGGCGCTTACACTGGGAATAGAGACAGAGGGCTACTAGGTATGGCAGATAGAGATAGATAGATGGATAGATTTATACAGATATATATATCAGTGGATGATGTTCCTGCAGTTATAGAAAGATCTAGACTAAAGCACCGAAGAAACTGACTTTAACACCAATGGTGAATCCAACATGGCACAACACCAACACCAGAATGAACAGATACCCGGATTTCAGATCATGTTCTTGGAAACTGCTAACCATCACCGGGATCAATTTGATAAAAATGGATAACCCACTGAGTAAACCTCCACCACCGACCAAGCACCATTTCAAGATAATACTCAAAATCTTATGGTTCACCAATACACCTCTCACGATTGACAATATTGACAGTGGGATCCACCAAATGTTGGAATAACCATATATGGAGATCAATTTCGAAATCCTTGTCAGTGTTAAAACTTTGAAATAAAACCGTAATGCAAGATACGTTAGCACTGGAATCACTAACAAGTATCCGTACAATAAATTGATCGAGAAAATGAGTAATTGGAAATAATTCTCATTCAATTGAGGTTTATCGAATACCCAATCACTTAATATCACCGATAATGAATTGCAAAAGAATAATAAAAAGATTAATGTTCCAGTGATCCATGTAGATCCGTACAAGTCTCCATTTTCATACAAATCTTCCTCGGAGATCTTATTGAATGGATTGACAGATTTATAACAATTGACAAGGAAATCATTGGTGTTGAGATCGAAATACTGTCTATAATGATTGATGGAAAACAATCCACCTTCAAATGTGTTTTGCTTCTGTTGTTGTTGAGTAGGATAATCGGGAACGATAACGGGCAGTGCTTGTAATTGTTGTAAAGGCTGAGTAGGATGATCATCTTCAATGACAAAGTCGTCATCGAAGGGGTTCTCCATTGGAGCCGGGTCTAACTTGTTATAAGACATTGCTATATGTATGTATTGTAATTGTAGTATGTAATTGTAATATAAAAGTGTTGTTCTCTTTTTCTTTAACAAAAAATTGTGAATTTCTCTATAAAAGTATTACAACTATACAACTATCAATCAACGGCCCATCCAGCCACCATCCACGACGAGTAACTCACCACTGACATAGTCACTGGCACTACTGCACAAGAACACAGTAGGTCCTTTGAAATCTTCCGGCTTACCCCACCTGCCCGCTGGGATCCTTTCCCCGATTTGTCTCGATCTCACTGGGTTCAGTTCTAAATCTTTGGTCATGTTTGTAGATATATAACCGGGGGCAATGCCATTGACGTTGATCCCCTTTGAAGCCCACTCGTTCGACAATGCCTGGATAAACGATCTTAAACCTCCTTTAGCGATAGCATACGGTGTCACGAGAACACCACCTTGGAAAGACATCAACGATGCAGTAAAGATGACTTTACCTTTGATACCGTGTTGCAACATGTGTTTCCCAACTAATTGAGTCAACTTCAGTGGGATTCTCATGTTAACTTTCAACACTTGATCGAATTGATCATCGTCAAATTCGACAAATTCAGAACGATGACTGATACCGGCATTGTTGATCAAGATATCAATCTTGCCAGTTTGCGATAATTCAATGGCTTTTTGTACAATGACTTTGTCGATATCACTGATTTGCAATTGCACCAAGTCAACGACAATAGTGGATACTGTGAAATTTGTATTGTCAGGATGTGCTCTTGTCAATTTGTCAATGGTGCTATTGGGATCTGTGGCTTCTCTATGGACAAAGATCAATTGATCGACACCCAGTTCTGCGAGACCAATGGCCATGCCTTGGCCGATACCATTGGTGGCCCCAGTGATGAGGGCAACCTTGCCTTTCAAAGAGAATAACGAAGCTGACATTGAGTCCTGTTGTTCGTTTGTTGTTGTTGATGTAATTATTTGCAATTTTTCAAAATTCTCTTCTTATTAAAGAAAGAGACCCACACTTGATTGATTGATCGATTGACCAATTGGGAAAGAGCCGACCACAGTACAGTTAGTCGAGGAACACCAACTACAAGATGTCAATTGAACTATACGCTGATTAGAAGTTGATGATGATGCTACGCGGTGGTTTATTCAACAATGTGACTCTCTGTGCACAATCTCACCTCTTGCCGGTCCCTTTGCCTATCTATTCATCTATACGTAGACTACCCCCTGTATTCTAATTGCACAAGACATCATTTCAAACCCACTCCCTGTTATTGGATAAGCAGTACATTCCTGAAAATCTCACCTGGCCCCATTGATCATGGATCTCCCATTTGACTCACCAATACATATACCGAAGGCAAGACCCTGAATACAGTGTCGTAATAGTACAATAGTGCAATTGGCAAAAGCGTAAATTTTAAAAATAGCGCGTAAATTGTGAAAAACACACACACAGAGTTTGACATAGAGACAAGGAAGGTTCAAACCCAATGAAGTCACTAGATCAAGACAGTTTCCTTCTCAAGCAGACAATAACTCGGTCACCTTTGATCACCAACATATACCCAAATTTCAAAATAAATTTGAACAAGAAACATATAAATTCCACTTCAATAGATCATGAAAATTTACTATCTTTACAAAATTGGAATGAACTATCTCAAAATGTCAATACCGATAGTTACGATTTCGACAATGATGACTTTGACGTTGATGAATTATTAGAAATCACAAAGCCAAAACTGCTGGACACTGAAGAGGAACAAAGTACTACTGTGACGATAGACATATTGATGAAGGATTCTTCATTTTCAATCAATAACTTGGATAACAATTTCAATTTACCATATGTCGTGCGATCTTCATGTCATTTGATCAATGAAGATGATGATGATACATTACTAGTGAGTTTGAAAACTGGGTTTTTGTTATTGATCAAATTCTTCCAAATTGGAAATTCTATACGGCCCATGGTGATACAAGATATCAATTTACGACAGAGTTATGCCGTTATGGGGTTTTACCATTCACAATTATCAACACTTGGGAGAGGCTTGTATTACAAAGATGGGATAATACTGATCACAGCCCAGTCTTCAAATATCAAATTTTGCCTTGTGGATTCAGCCAATTCCAAAATAACAAATTCTGTTAATTTTTTCATCGATGGACAATTGTTGATGAGTTGCTTTATCAGTATCAATACAAATCATTTAATGTTTTTGACATTGATCATCACATCTATGGGGAAATTACAATTTAGATTGTTTGAAAAATGGAACGATGAAAATTTAGATCAAATAAGTCAATATTCTCCAATATTACTTTCATCAGATTTCAAAATACCCACATACCTAGCATTCATCAACGACCTCGTGATACTCATATATGAAAACTCCATCACGCTACTCGGGTTGAACTACTTGATAAGTTATGATTTGAATGATTGTCAAACTCATTCTGTCTTTAGTACACCATCAAAGATTTCATGTTTCCACATCCCTGCATCGACAATATCACAGGAAAATGAAGTATTGGTACTGACAAATACAGGTGCCATCTATTCCATTGGCATAGTGAGCTTGAACAAGATTGAAATTTCATTGATTTATGAATTACAATCACAACCATTTGTAACTTCGTTTGCCATATATCCAACATCTTTTGGTTTCAAATTGATTTATTCCACTGATTCCACCTCATCAGAGATTATCAATTTGGATCATTCTTTAACGAAATTGGAGAGTGAAAAATTGTCAAATTGGGCACCGTTGATTGATTATTGTACGATAAAGACTAAATATAACGAAGAAGAATTATGGGTACTTGGTAATAAAAACAAGAAAACTTCATTATATCAATTACACAAGGGTTATAAATTAACAACTAGTATCAATGACACTTTCTTCAAAAATCTGGAACAAATTTTCCAATTGCAAATTGGTGGCTTGTATTATTTCATGTTTGATTTTTTAAACCATTGCAGTTTATACAAATTTACCAATAATTCCGAGTTGCAATTGGTTGAATTAGATGAATTGGAGTTTTCACTGAAAACGCTTTCATTCAACAACATCACCGAAACTATTGCATTACACATCACAAACTCATCAATAACCTTGTACGATTTCCATGAACATATACCGGTGGTGAATTACAGAATTGATAAAGTTATCATCATGTCTGATTCTGCATTGTCCACAATAGCGATGATTTTCCATGACAATGATGAATTGACTTTGGAAATTTTATCGTATCAGGACTCTCAATTATCATCAATTTACAAATTATCCTTGGAGTCATTACAACCATCAATGTTGAAATTTTATGAATATGATGATGTATTGTATTTAACCGTTGGATTTTTCAACAATGATTTGATTTGTATAGATGTCAATGAGAAACAGATAATATCACTGATGTCATTAACCAACTCGGAACCAGAATTTGTCGTTCCTCATGATTTGATAATGGTTGATGACACCATGGTGATCTCTTCAAGAAATGGATATTACGGTATCATAAATCAAGATAATCTTTCAATGGGGAAATTCATCAAACTGAGTGATACACCGATAAAACTTTTCAAACAATCAGAGTCAGAATTTCTCTTGCTTTCAAAGAGTATTTTCAAAGTATCATTAAAGCGGTCAAGTTATCCACAGGCTTGCTATTTCAGTAGTGCTTATAGCAATTCCAAAGTAAACGACTTGGTTTATTTGAAAGGGTCAAATGAAATCATAACAGTGGGGACAGGTGGATTAAACATTTCATCATTGGGTGTGGATTCGAATTCGATAGTTGTAAACAGGAGAATTAAATTATTCAAGAATGCGAAAAGAGTATTTGACTCACAGGCATTGAAAATTTTCATTGTTATAATTGGATCCAAATTTAAATTGGAATTGGAATCAGAACCATTGATGTTTATCAGTCAAGTGACAAGGAAAAAATTGAAATTGATTGATTCCAGGATATTGGATGATGATGAAGTCATAATCACTCTTGACGATTGGAGATTTGAATATTTGAACGATAAGGGAGAACATAAATGTCATCTACAACTATTGGTGAGTTGTTTCAATATGAATTCAAAGAAATCATGCATCAAAGTGGTGGAGTTGAAAAAAATCAACGTTGAAGAATTGTGTTTGACGAAATTGTTCCAATGGAATTGTTCTCATCAAACTACAGAAGATGTTGATAACAAGGTTAATTTCATCAAACAATTTTCCAATGACATCATAGTGTATTGTTTAGACAATGAAGTTTACAAGATCCATTACAATTTCCAACAGAAAAAATTTGAAAAACCAGAATTGATAACTTCATCAAAGGCCAATATCAATAGTTTATCAATTGCCAAAGATTTGGTTGTATTGACCACTGCCAATGATAGCTTTGTGATTTTGAAACATGTCCAAGAGACGAACGAGTTCAAGATGTTTTATAACGATGTTATGTGGACAGATATATATAATAATTTGGTGTTGGAGGAGAACTTGATATTGATTGATAAATACGACACCATTTTGAAAATTTTCAACATTAACGATCTAACGCAATTCCCCATAGTTTACAAGACGGATTCATTACTGAAATTACTGAAATGTCAATTCTCCACCAAATGGAACCAACAAGAACAAGAACCACGGACAAGATTTATCGCATGCTCATTAAATGGTGAAATTTCCATTTTCACATTACTCAAAGGTGAAGTTTTCAACAAGTTGCAAAATCTCATCAATGATAAGAAAGTTGCTAAATTGTATGATTTGAATTATGTGGATGAATGGCATATCAACAACAATAAAACCGCCAGAGTTATTGAGTGTGATCGGATTGATGATTTAGAGTTTGAGGTAAATGATTACGATGACGAGTTGGATCAAATCTTGAATGGGATCATGGTGTGAGATGAAAAATGCAGTATTATAATATATGTAATGAAAAGAGTTAAATCAATAATAAAAACGCCAGACCAAAAACGAAAACAGAAACAAAACCAGCTACGAATCATTCTCTTTAATCTTACTCAACAAATCTGAAATCCTCGGTCCCATCAATGGTTGTCCATTCTTTGTCTTCTTACTGAATTTTTCCTTTCGCAACTCTCGTCTACGATGAGCATCTTCTATTTGTTTCAATTTTTCCCGTTGCTTATCCAAACTCAGTTTTTTCAGCTCGATTCTTCTCTCTTTGTTCATCTTGGTCTTGTCCTGATACGACAATTTTGATCTCCCATGATGTTCCTCGTCTTGTTCATGTTCCTCCTTCACAGATGAAGATGATCTCTTTTCTGGAACAACTTCACCTTCCTTCTCCAATAGTTTGAAGTAGTTCTTTCTCAACCGGGCCTTGTGGACTAAAGACTTCTTGATGTCCCTGGTCTTCAGGTCCTTTCTGTCCTTATACTTGTTATAAGTAGGTGGTGGTGCCATCGTCTGCTGCTTGTCTAATCTCATTCAGATGATTGAAAATTGAAATAAATTTTTTTTATTTCTCTGTGTTTATTTAGACTGCCCGATTGGGTAATAAGATGACTTTTTTTTCTATGTTTTTTTTTTCACTCACACAGAGAGAGAGAGAGAGAGTTGAAAAGTTTAAGAGTTACACTTTCCAGATTGAACCAGTTCAAAGGGATATTGCCACCGTTTACAAAAGTTTACACTTTATCTTGACAGATAGAGTTCATCTGAATCATTTTGTTCAACTTCTCATTTGCATTTGCATCCATGTATATATAATAATAGAAAACACAAAGAGCAAGCCGATGAATTTAACAAAGAGATTCAACCATATAATAATAACGGGGCGACCTTTTATAAGGTATAACTCAACCAAGGCTGTCCCTTTGATACCCTTGACAGCGGCATCGACATCCCAGCCGTCAAACACGATGCTACAAAAATTGCAGTCAGTGCTCCCGAGACTTTCAGATAAATCAGAATTGAAAGAAGCCAAAGAGCTCATCTCACAATTGGAAAAATTCAATTCTGGAATTTATATCGACACCAAGGCAAGTAAGAAATTGATCCAAATTGTGAAGAATTCAAAGGGCAAATCAAGTAGTTTCAAAGAATTGATCAAGATTTCTAAACTTCGGCTTTTACGAATTCTCTTCACCAATAAAGAGTTTTGGAGTTCTTTTTACTTGTTACAAAAAGATCACAATGGTCATATCCTTTACCCGAACCAAGTACCACCTCCGATAGTGGCGGGTATCTTGATCAACTTGACGATGATCCCAGAACTCAAGAGATATATGTTACTCGTGTTGAAAGATGTTGAGCTCTCGATGGAGGTGAAGACAAAATTTACAAGAAGTATTGTTAAAAATTTCATGTATAAGGATTCAATTGGCCTTGCTTTGGAATTTTGGTATAATTATTCAATGCTGGCGTATGGACATTTGAATTTCGACAACATTGTGAGATACTCAGATACTCTCTCGTCATTATACCTTGTTCTCAACCAATACAATGATTCCATATTGATACCGTCATTGGTCAAATTCCAAAAATTGCAAAACCTTTCCAATCATCATTTTAGCATGTTCCTATCATCTTGTATATACTCACTAGGTGGGAGCAAGCAAAATATGAAGAGAATGTTATCCATTTGGGATTATAAAGCTTCTCAAAATTTGGAATATGTACCCAGTGATTTGACCGCTTTAATGGCCATATTAAATAAAAACAAGGAAAACGATAAACTGTTAAAATTATACAATCAAAACCCAAGATTACACCAAGATGCCCAATTTGACTCATTGCTCAGAATACATGGGTCAGAGAAACTGTGGAGATCAATGCAACAACAATTTGAAGATTTATTTGGCAGGGGTGAATTACCGAATATCAACCATTATGGAATAGTTATGATTGCATTGGCCTCGAAAGGTGAGATTAAAGCCGTCACCATGTTATGGAATCAGTTATTGTCGAGAAAGATGATTCCTTCGATTCCGGTACTTCATTCGATGATGTTGGCAAATGCTAATATTGGTAATTATAGAGGCACGATTCTGTGGTTTCAAAAAATGCCAACTTATGGTCTCAATTACACAAAGCAATCTTATAATTTCCTTTTCAAAGCCTTGAGAGGTTTGAAAGAGTTGAAAGTACAATTGAAATTTTTCAAAAGGTTGGTTTATGAAGATCATTTTGAATTAGATCGTGGTTCTTTTAGAGAAATCTTGATGACATGTTTAGAATTAAACGATGCTCACACTGCCAAGTTTGTATATAAAACTCTGAAAACTTTTGGTTATGAACTTGATGATAGAATTGAGGCCATAGTGTTGAACATTTACAACAATACCAAAAACTTTAACATTGTGGAAAAGACAATCGAGTCATTGGTCAACAATGGCAAACCGGTTTCATCAAAACTTTACAATCAATTGATGTTACGGTATTTAAAGACAAATGATTTCGAGAATGTCTTTGAAATCGTTTCCAAAATGAGAGAATCAAAAATCCCACTTGATGATCATTCATATTCATATTTGATCATTGCATTGGTGAAATCTGATAATTTCGATCAAGCTTTCCAATTGTTCAACGATTTGGCACCACAATTCACATTGTATCAATACAATGAACTCATGCATACGTTATACGCATCACCGCATTATCACAAGATTTCAGAAGTTTACGACAAGATGATTGAAATGGAATTGACTCCAAATTTGGAATCGTATCAATGTTTGATAAAAGGATTGTGCAAACAGTACGAAGTTGGCGGTGAGGATCCAGAATATTCTGTCGAACTTGCTGTTAAAGTGGTGAACACGTTGTTAAAGGACAAGGCTAAAGGTGATCTCAATACTCCTCTTGTCAATTTACCTTTCAGTTTGGTTTACAAGTTGTTGATATTATTGTTGTCTTATGATTTTGCCTTGTGTAAAGTGTTACTCGTTGATTTTTATGAAAGTTCACAGGATAAATTAAGCTTAGAAACAGATGTGAGATTCAATTATATCTCGATGAAAATATACGAAAAGGAGAGAAATGATGATGAATTTTTACAATTGTTTAATAGGTATTCAGATCTATTGAGAACGAAATTTTTCATCACTCCAAGCACTGAAAAGACAAACATTCAAAAGACTCCATTCAGTTTAAGATTAGGTTTGACTGATTTTTGGCCCAACTTGTTAAGAATCAAACGTGAACGGGGTGAATTAACACAAGTGCAACCTTTAATTGATTCGTTAATAGCCAAGGGGTTTGCCATCTCCAATAAAAATTATAACCAAATCGCATTGGCTCTTTTACGTTCAAAGGAAACTTATGAAGACGCTTTGAATCTTATTGAAAACAAGTTGATCAAGGGTTATATCTATTTGAGGCGTAAGAGAAAAAACAACCGTCTCTTGGAAAGAACTGGAGTTGCTAGTAGTGATAGTAGTCCCATCAGCATGACAGCGGCGTTCAAGTTGGATAAATTCAAATATTATTTTGAAGGGTTGGCATATATCAAGATGGTTCAAATATTGGATAAGAAGATATTACCAACAACGAAATCCGGTAGAAAACAGCAAAGGGATGAAACATTAGCTAAATTGACAAGGAAATATCCAAGGACATTACGATTTTTCAAATTCCGTGCCCCAGTCGTTAGTAAATGGTATGCACTCAATATGAAATTCAAAGGGACAAAACGGAAAAGATTCGCCAACCAACGTGAGCGTGATTCATATAGACACGAGAGGAGAATGGAGGGTAAGCTGGAAGGACAACGCAAGAAATGGGAATTGCGGAAACAAGGTAGAATACTGTTTCAAAACAGGGGTCAAAGAAATAGAAGAAGTGAAAGATTCGGGTTTAAACCAAAGAGACTTGGTATCGATAGAAAGAAAATGGCTCAATTACAAGAAGAATTGGAAAATTCAGAGAATGACATTATCGACACAGACATTCCATCTCCTTTTGTAAGTAAAGTTGGTGATTTGTTGAATAAATTAGAAGATTAGTGTACCATCATTCATCATCCCCTATCATCATCATGTATATCATTACACACAAAAACACACATCCATCGGATTTTTACATAATAACATAAATAGAATTATAAAAATCCTCATCTTTTTAAACTAAAACCCTATAAAGTCACATCAATACCACCTTTAGTCTCACCCCATATCAAAGCACCTACATATGGTTGTACATTCCACTCCAATTTCAAATCACCATCGTAATTCGTGAAATTACCCCCATTGCCATTATAATCCCAACATGAATACTTGCCCTTTGCCTCTTTCAAATTGACTTTAGCCTCACTCTCATCATTGATGATCTTATCCCAGAATGTGATCTTTGACGTTGATAAATCATTGTATCCGCGATATTCATACGTTAAATAGACAAACACTTGCTTCGTGTTATAATTGAACAATGGAGTCAAGTCAACGTCTAATGACAAGCTATCCAATTTGATGTTTTCCTTCTTCTCTCTAAGAATGGATCCAAATGTCCTTGATGTTCTCCATGTATGTGATGTTGCCGGTGATTCAATGACAATTGGGACAGAGCGGAATCCATTGATATAGAGTTGCGCATATGATGATAATGCAATGAACAGGGTGATTGCCATTAGCACCGATATAGCATGGTTGGTGGACTGTTGGAGTCTTTGTAAGGATGAAAACATAATGATGAGTTTGTTCAATAGTGTGTATATTTACGTGTTTTCAACTGACTGAAATGTTTTTTTTTTTCATCTTCAAATTACAAAAATTAAATTACTATATGAATTCATTATAAATTATTTACAATTCATAGAATATGATCCTTCCATCATTGAAACCAACACATAATCGGTTCTTATCATAACTCTGTTCTTCCCTCCTTCTTACAATCATCTTGGACGTTCCATTGTTGTAATTGAGCAATTTTGCACTCTTCAAATCGCTGTAATTAGCTTGAAGAATTGAAAATTTCAAATTCACCAGCTTGATCTTTACATTAACCTTCTCCTTCTCTTCAATGTTTAGATCGTTGATCTTCACTGAAGGGGACAACTTGTTAATCTTATATTTCACTTCGAAATCCTCGTCATATATCCTTGTGAAACCGTCCCACGTCACCATCCCAATCAAACCATCACTTCTAGAGCTTAAAGACGATATTCCATGGTGTCTAATGGCCTTCACCATAGACTCCTTTTCATTGATAAATAAAACTTTGTCATTAGCTGAGGTGGCAATGACAAAATCAGTTTTGGAATCATAAATCATATCAAGAATGGGGCTTGGACGATGGGTGCTTGACTCAATCTTTAATACCTCAATTTCAAAATTGGCCACATTAATCAACACGACATCACCACTTTCAAAACCAACACATATTCTCTCTTCATCGAGGAAAATCATTTTCATAATTATACCAAAATTTCGATCACTTGTTTCTAATGGGTTTATAATCTCATACAAATTGACATCTTTGAAAATCCTGTTTAAAGGTCTAGTCTCAGTAGGCAATATATAAATATCAAAGTTGTTTGAATTAACTGTGCTGGGTGTTATTAACCTGTCTTTATAAACATCAACATTGCAATAATTTAATGTGTTTACAGGTATCTCGTGAAATTGAGGTTTGACCCAATCTTCATCTTTATCTCTGACAGGTAACCTTCTATTGAAATTTGCAGTGAACTTATGGATCAAGTTTGTTTCATCTAGTATCTCCATCAAGTTCCAAATTTTGATACTGGAATCTTTACCATGCGTCATGATTTTACCATAGAATTGAAAATCGATAATCGGTTCCTCCTTCTCACCATTGACTTCCCACTCTAATCCAAGCTGCCTTATGGTAACAATATTAGATGAATGACTCTTCCAGACTGCTAAAGGTCTCTTGGTATTGAGATCCCACCAAATTAACCATCCTAACTCATCACCAGTAAGTAATGTTGGAAGTAATATTTGGATAGTTTTTGAAGCTCCTGGCTGAGTATACGAGGCATTGGAAGGAATGTAAAAATACGCTAGGGATGTGACAGATGAAAGATGACCTCTTAAGGTCCCACTCGGCACTAATTTGGTCTTTGAACTATCTATCAGTTGAAAGTGCTTGATCATACTACTCCTACAGAAACTAACATTTTTTTTCTTGTGTTTTTTTTTTTTATTCTGGCAGCGAAACCTCATCTTCAAAGTAATATTTCAACACCTGGTTTTCACTCAGGTCAGAGCTGGGTGCTTCACCAACTTGAGAGTATATTTTTTGAACTGGAGACAAAATCTTTTTCATGGTCTTGTTTTCCATGCTTTTGGACTCCGGTTCATTCTCAACCACCACTGGGTTCGAATATTTTGTGGTGTTCAAACTCTGGCTTTGCTCCTTTAGGCCCGAATAAGAATCTACCGGTCCTCGATCCTTTCTCGTCAAAGGAGATGTCGTAAGACTATCAGCCCGTACTCGAGATGTGTCCTTTTTCAACTCTGAAGATTCGCGCCCTTCGTTTGACTCTGGATAGACGAAAAGTAAAAGTGCACAACCAACAAGACAAACTAAAGCGTTTAGTATGAATAATACTACTGCAAACCTCTTCAAAATATAAGGGGTTGTCAAAAAGAGAATTCCACTGACCAAACGTGATACCCACATAGTAAAAAATAGACCCTTGACACGCGTATGTGGCGGAAGCATTTCGATATTATAAATAATGGAACACGACAGAATCATCGCAGAGTAAACAGCAACAAATACCATAGAGGCAGATAAAAGTAGAGACGCTTCATATGACTTCAAAGAGAAATTTATCAAAAATGGTGTAGCATTTTCTGAAGACCCGTATAATATCAATATGGAGCCCACACTTATGTTGCATAAACACAATAAACACAAACCACCTGCGAGTTGGATCCTTCTTTTCATAAGTGTCGAGCAAAACACGGGAACTAAGCCAAATAACATATAAGCCGACAAATGTAGAATTATTGCCAAATGCTTCATATTGTTGTCCAAACCAGCTACATGACATATGCTTGTAAAAAAGCCAAGAAATGTATGCACTCCAGTTAGCTGAAGTATTATTTGGATGGTTGTAATCAGCATTGTTCTCAGTCTAAGTTGAGAAGAGAATAAAGTCCTGAACAGGAACTGTGATGTGTTCTCGTTAAAAGCTGCAAGAACTTTTCCAACAGTCCCTTCAAGGTTTTTGACATTGAAGGAGTTAGCTTTATCTCTATCCTTGAACTTCTCAAGTACTTGTGCTGCTTCTCCCCATTTGGAATTCAGAGCTAAGTATGTGGGTGATTCCGGCAAGAGGAAAGCGAAAAGAAGCAAGGAGACTGATGTAGATATTTCAGCTCCCCAAATGATGCTTTTGTAGTAATCTCCACCTATGAATTCGCATATATACTCGATCGAAAATTTAAACAAGGGGCCAGCTGTCCCTACCAAGTTTAATACTGAAACAAGCCGGCAAACCAGGGCTAACGAGACAATCTCTGAAACATAGATTGGCAAGCAACAACATAAATTACCGCTGGCAATACCCTTGAGAAGAAGTGAACAAAGGGAGATCCAAAAATTTCGGGGACACATATGGAGGCCAGCTTGAAGTTTGAAGTTAGTCAAGTTTGAAGATAAAGCAATCTAAACCACTATATACTTACATCCCACGATCCAAAGTATTGATGAAGCTTGTAAACTTCTCACTCTTCCAATATAATCTGGCAAATAAAGAGAGAGAAAACACCCAGCTAGAGGGATGATGTTAGTACAGGGATCGAGTCTTTCATCCTGAAAACAATTATTTACCTGAAGCTGCTAATTGGTTGAAAGACAAGTATATGGACTTGTCCACAAACTCATCAGCACTGAACTCCCCATTGATGCTCAAAATACGGACTGGTGTTGGATAAATCATTCCTGTGAGGATTCCCCCCAGACCCAATATGGCGCTTACAACATGCACACTATACGTTTTGGGAATCATTGTCGGATTTTTCCACAGTTGACTCGTAACCTTCAAACACCACCGATTTATCTATTGAAGCTCTTTGATGTTTAATACTGACAATTTATTCTTCACCTATGTAATTAAAACTAAAGTAATTGAAAATACTAAAATTACTTTTTTTTGTGAAAACAAAAGAATACAAAATTTAAGCAGATACTACTGTCAAGAAGACAAACCTTCAAAACTAGTCAACTCCACATTCTGTACACCATCTTTTAAAATATGTGCCACATGTTTATGGCGGTTTGTTATTCAAAAAGTTAAAGATAGATTCTCTCCTAAGATGCGATTCTCTCTGCCGAACGAAGGGCTGCGTTTTCACAAAAATTTTTTTTCTCAATTAAATCTGTTCAAGAACTTAACAGAAGAAGTATTGTAAACCGCGACGATGTCCAGCATAAATAGCAAGCCACATAGCGAGAATCCAAATTCTGCATCAACTGCTCATGCCCATGCGAATATAAAGTATCCATTTTGGTACGGTGGTGCTTCATCTATGGTTGCATCTATGTTCACGCATCCATTAGATTTGGCCAAAGTTAGATTACAGACGGCCAAAACTAGAGGTGATTCACTTGTCAGTATGATGATTAGGATCATCAAAAATGAAGGTGTGTTAGCAATCTATTCTGGGTTAAGTGCTTCATTGTTGAGACAAGCTACTTATTCAACCACAAGATTTGGTATCTATGAATATTTAAAGGAGTCATTTACAGAACCTAACGGCACACAACCTGGAACTGCAATTTTATTACCATGCTCAATGTTAGCAGGTGCTGTTGGTGGATTAGTTGGAAATCCAGCAGATGTCATCAACATCAGAATGCAAAATGATTCTTCGTTACCCATCGAGAAAAGAAGAAACTATAAAAATGCCTTCGACGGTTTATTGAGAATACCAAGAGAGGAAAAATTTAGCGCTTTGTTTAGAGGATTGGTACCAAACTTAACTAGAGGAGTTTTGATGACCGCTTCTCAAGTTGCTTCTTATGATGTCGCCAAAGAGTTTTTGATTCATTCACTTGGCTTTGACGAACACAAAAAAACCACCCACTTTTCAGCATCCTTGATAGCAGGATTGATCGCTACGACTGTTTGCTCTCCAGCAGATGTTGTGAAAACTCGTATCATGCATAGTCATGGTGAAGGTGAAGGTGCCGTTTCCATTTTGGTCAACTCTGTGAAACATGAAGGTGTTGGTTTCATGTTCAGAGGTTGGCTTCCAGCTTTTTTTAGATTAGGTCCTCAGACCATTATTACATTCTTGGTATTAGAACAGTTTAGAAATTATAGAATTGGTATGTAAATATATAAAGCGTTTTATTGTCTTATTTAGTAGCTAAAACAAATATTGTAACAAAGTGAAAAGAATGAAGATATGTAGAAGGCTGTAAATTATTTGCTTCAAAATGAATCAACTTCGAAACAATTTTTTTCATCCTCAGTATATTGTGAGATGTTTCGCTTGATATAAAAAAAATACAAATAATTAAACTGATAAGGCTAGTACACTTCGCTAGCTTATCAAAATGAACAAGGATAAACCATCCATAAAGTCGCTTCTTGTTGATAACGTGTTTGACTCAACTGATGTAAAGGAAATTCAAAGAAAAGAGGTTCTCAATGAGTATGTTGTGTTTCTAATGCAAGAAAATACTTAAACTAACGAATTACAAAAGGCTTCGCACGATTGAAAGCACTTTGCAGACCATAGTGAATGATTTATGTAGCAAGTTGGAAATTGACTATAGCAGTATAGACTCTTATGCCAAATCTGCTCATGAGGTACGTGTTGGTGATTTTGCTTTATAAGCTTAGTGGAATACTAACCTCTCCAAGAATCTTACAAGTCTTCAATCCAAATTTCCCGAGACGTTCAATGAAAATAATTCAGTTTTGAAAAGTATCAATCTGAACTCCATTTGTATCTCGCAATTGATGCAAGAGAGGAAGCTTCTGTTGTTGCAATGTTCGAACTTTAAAGATTCATTTCAAACAGAATTAAATTCTTCTCCGTGCAAAGATGGTAACGAGTCGCGCCCTGACTCAGAAAATGACCAAAACAATGGCGAAGCTACAGGCATGAAGTTCCTCAGGGGAAAACGATTGCCAAGAGAACAAGTTTCAAAGTTGGAGAATTGGTAAGCAGCAGTCAAAAAATTCTCACTTTTTTCAGTCATTTTACTAACCACTTCTCTTAGGTACGAAGCACACGTTGAGAATCCATTTTTGTCGGAGTATGACATGGTGATTCTTGTCAACGAAACCGGCTTTTCTAGAAGTCAAATTCGAAATTGGTAAGTATATTTTGATATATATAAAGTCATCTCGAATACTAACACATTTTGCTTAGGATTTCCAACAAAAGAAGAAAAGAAAAGGCAGTAATTATATCAAAGGAACTTGCACCACTTTTATCTTAGGTCCCAATGACTAAATTTAAAGTGACGGAAGCTTAATGTGTTGGAAGGAGTTTGGGTCGTTTTCAAATATTGTATTTTTGAATTTACGTATATTCGGTAGCAGGAAATAATAGCCATAATTTAATCTTTAAAACCGTAAAGTAACCGGGCGTGCATTTCTGTTGAGGCTGCATTTCCGTTTATCTCAGTCCGTTTTTCGTAAAAAGATGTAGCCCCAAAAACTGAAAAAAAAGACAAATGAGGCATATATATTGGTCCCCTTCCAAGATTTCTCTGTATTTCGACTTCTCACAAACTAACCTAAACAGGTTTTTTCGGAATATAAATAAAACCACTTTTCCAGATGACATATAAGCATATGAAAAGATGGAAAAGCCAGACTATTAAAAATTCACTGAAAAGGGCTTCTCTTGGAAAAAGGAATATAACAAATAGACCAAGAGCATTGAAACCAGATGACTACAAGAGTTCCTTTTTTTCCTCAAGCTTACCACAGCTCCCTGAAACTCCCACTGATCTCAAAAAATTTCTCGAGTCACTCCCTAGACGCAAAAGGACAAATCCTCAAAAGCCAAAATATTTTAAGCAAAGGAATACACAAGTGAATGCATTCATGGCTTTTCGTGCTTATCATTCCAGGGGCATTTTGAAACCCAAAACTCAAAAAGATTTATCTGCTGTATTGGCAGACTTCTGGGTTAAAGAGGCAAGTCAGCTCACTTGGCAAAGGTATGCCACAGAGTATACCAATATTAAAGAAAATATATCATTCGTAGGTTGGCTTCAAAGGGAGCTCAATCTCCTGGATGACTTTCCTGAGCAAGAACGCAATGAGCCTATTTCTAACACGCTCAGTGTGGACCATCTCTCTAACAACCGCGAAATCCGACCTATTATAGCACCTGGGACGACTGAGGATATTTTTCTCCCGAGTTCTGAAAAGCAAGTGGCAGAAGAGAATGAAGAAACATTTTTGTTTGAGTTTAATCCATTATCGAAAAAGGACTCACCAGTATCTACATACTCAGCTCACGATGATCAATCCTATTTTATTTACGAGAGGTACTCAGACTCCACCAATTACTTCATATCTGGAGTATAAGAAATACCTGCGAGCTGTTGATATGAGAAATGTCAACTTTGAGACTTCTTTTTTCTTATGAACATAATAAATTCAGACACAAACAGGAGCATCGCCCTCAACACACGAAAAATTGCTAAATTACATCATTCAGAGCTCGCATTTTCCATTCTCACTTAACTCTTGATGGATTAAGCTGCTAGGAACATCATTGAATACACAGATCAAACAGGAAATGAGGAGTTCGTTCTAAAAGAAACACGAGAATTTCTTGAAAGAGTATTCAGTTTAAAGAGATCACCAAATAGCAAAGAGAGAAAGATAATAGCACAAAAATGTGGATTAAGTCCATTACAAGTGAGAGTATGATTTACTAATAAGAGAGTGCGGAATAAATAAATGAATGTGAAAGGATATTTCTTAATGATGATTTACCTTTTCTGGGAATTCAGTTCACGTTGAGTGTCATCCTTGATTCAACATTTATATATATATAGGTACGTACATAATAGTTTTACAAAGTTTGGATTTTAGCTTTTATTGTCAGATTAACATACTCGTCATTATCATCGAACTTTGTAAATGTAATTTATTTAATTCCCATTGGTATACTCGTTTTCATCATCGGTATCATCATCATCTTTGTAACTGTATTTTCTAATTTCTCCTAATCTCTTTCTAGCAGAGTTCAATGCGTTTTCTAATTTTAAGATTTCAACTTGTTGTTCCATCTCAACTGTCTTGTTTTGATGTAATGACAATTTGGAGAAATCAATATCACCAGCGGCAGTGGCACCTTGATCCAAGATTTTTTGCACCTGTGTGACTAAAGATCTACAAGCTGAAGTAACCAGTTTAGAGGCATCTTCCAAATTATCCTGGGTCCTGGAACCGAGTTCAGCTTTAACCCTTGATGCAGCAACTAATTGAGCAGTGGATGCAGCAACTTCATTACTGGCAACGATCAATTCTTCATGTGAATTTGATCCGGATAATACACCATCAGCAGTGGTGATCAATGTATTCGTTGAAAGGGCAACCAGTTTCAGTGCAGATATTAAACCTTCTGTCCAACGATTATGTTTTTTATAAAAAGCAGTACGTGAGTTGGAACCTTTATTTTTCAGGACGATATCATTTTGAGAATCTGTAGCAGCTTGAATCAACAGTTGGATGGCATTGGTAACAGCAATAGCCAGTGACAAAATGGCATTATTAATTTCCAAATCAAATGAAGACATTGAAGTGGATTTCTTCAAATTCAATTTCAAGTCTGATAAATGATCAATTGCAGCACTGATAGCCAGAGCAGCATTACTCATCTCTTTATCGACAAATGAACCTAAATCACCATAATTCTTATTGATCTTAGTTCTTGGTGCC